>JAVGWX010000139.1:0-149243 GCA_036924085.1 Ariolimax columbianus
CACTCTGGAGAGGGGGGGGCGCTGAATTTGACATCACTTGGAGAGGGGGGGGGCGCTGAATTTGACATCACTTGGAGAGGGGGGGGCGCTGAATTTGACATCACTTGGAGAGGGGGGGGCGCTGAATTTGACATCACTTGGAGAGGGGGGGGCGCTGAATTTGACATCACTTGGAGAGGGGGGGGGCGCTGAATTTGACATCACTTGGAGAGGGGGGGGGCGCTGAATTTGACATCACTTGGAGAGGGGGGGGGCGCTGAATTTGACATCACTTGGAGAGGGGGGGGGCGCTGAATTTGACATCACTTGGAGAGGGGGGGGGCGCTGAATTTGACATCACTTGGAGAGGGGGGGGGCGCTGAATTTGACATCACTTGGAGAGGGGGGGGGCGCTGAATTTGACATCACTTGGAGAGGGGGGGGGCGCTGAATTTGACATCACTTGGAGAGGGGGGGGGCGCTGAATTTGACATCACTTGGAGAGGGGGGGGGCGCTGAATTTGACATCACTTGGAGAGGGGGGGGGGCGCTGAATTTGACATCACTTGGAGAGGGGGGGGGCGCTGAATTTGACATCACTTGGAGAGGGGGGGGGGCGCTGAATTTGACATCACTTGGAGAGGGGGGGGGCGCTGAATTTGACATCACTTGGAGAGGGGGGGGGGCGCTGAATTTGACATCACTTGGAGAGGGGGGGGGGCGCTGAATTTGACATCACTTGGAGAGGGGGGGGGCGCTGAATTTGACATCACTTGGAGAGGGGGGGGGGCGCTGAATTTGACATCACTTGGAGAGGGGGGGGGGCGCTGAATTTGACATCACTTGGAGAGGGGGGGGGCGCTGAATTTGACATCACTTGGAGAGGGGGGGGGGCGCTGAATTTGACATCACTTGGAGAGGGGGGGGGGGCGCTGAATTTGACATCACTTGGAGAGGGGGGGGGGCGCTGAATTTGACATCACTTGGAGAGGGGGGGGGGCGCTGAATTGAACATCACCTAAAGTAAGCGCCTGCAGTTTGTAATGTTCGTACAATGAACAAACAAGAAAAGGTTAATAAATTTCAGTCGCTGCTTGGTATATTGGGTGTGAACGAGACGAGATGTACAGACGACGAATGCGTGCATGAAATCCTGCACATTTCGGGCAGAACACTTTACCCGAGTCTCTGCGATGGCTATATTCCATACGATATGAGTTCGTTCGGTGAAAATAGAACGCCAGGTGGTAGTCTTGTGCAAGCCTCTCCGAGGATGAGACATCAATATGAAGCATTTCAGAGACTTAAGGGGTTTCTAAGGTTTGACTACCTTCCTGGTGAGCGTGTCTGTGTTGAACTGAGCCTACAACAGCTGCTTGGGAATGCAAAGACATCTGAACATGTCCCGCCCATCGTAGCTGAAGCAATCTGAGTTTATTCATCCCCACCATGTTGGTCTTGCTAAAGACTAAGAGTTAGACACGTTGTCCTGACACCTGACCTTGAGCAGCCTACGTAGACATAGTAAAAATGGTTAAAACTATTTTAAGCATATTTTGCATATGCCATACTGCCCATATCTCGCAGACATGCTGCAAATGGATAATACAGCACACGAACTTATTTTGGTTGTGACACTGATGCTTTGTCGGGTCCAGAAGTTTACTTGGAGCCTCCCAACTTGTCCTTGACAATCCTGTTGCCCTTATCGATAATCGGCTTTCTAGTGAGACGTCTAGGTAGGGGAAGCTAGCGACACCCTGGACTTATGTACAGTGTTTGATTCTAAATACGACTCCCCTATCGGCAGGTTGAAAGATCTCGGTTTTCCTAGTTGATTGTGTGACCAAAGTTACTGCATGCCGCCGAAAACTCAGCTGGACTGCATCTTTTTCTGAATAAGTGTTGAGGGCGTAGTCATCCTCGGAAAGATCTTGAATTGTGGCCTCGCGCACGTTGGGTGGAGTTGATAAACAGCTGATCCTGCGTCTTGTATCTGATGCACATACCAGTACCAGCGCCATGGACAGTATGACCATTGCCATCCAAGCAAGCCCCTCAATTCAAAATGATGGGGTTTTATGTAAACACGTCTTGACTGTGCGCAGAAGGATGCAGAAGGATGTACAAAGACCAGATAATTGGGAAACTGATGCCAATAAAGATTTGTCTCATAAAAACTTCAATAAAAGCAATACTTAGAGCAACGGTGAAAGGTAAACATGTCAGAAGTTAGTCGGTTAGTAAGTTGGGAAGCATCAAACGGACAGGCAGACTGTGGCACTGCGACAGTTTCTGAAATGAACTACAATGAGATGTAATAGACTTTCCACGTGTTTCAATTATCAGATTTTTAAAACGTTCTTTAGGATTAAGGAGACTTAAAAATTTCTGAAGTTTTTCAGTAATTTGTTTTCTTTTTCTTTCAGGAACGGGGTAGACAGAGCGCAATGACTGTAGCTTATAATAAGCTTTTCAGATTACTGCCAGCAGAATTTACTTCAGGGAGTTCTTCAATAAATGATACCCTACATGCGGCTAAAGAATATATCGTGCATCTAAAAAACGTAGAACGTAATTTAGATACACCAGTCGCTCAACCCAGTGTCCCGTTTGGGAAAGGACAAAGTCGCAGCTCTGTGCAGACCTCTGATCTCGGGTAAGAGAATGAAAGGTAGACATTCAGTGCAATAAATTTATTATTGTACTCATCAGATACTCTTCATGATTACCTTTTTTTGTGCCATCTTGAGTTTCAAACACGAGATTCATTCTATACCGGCCAACACCACAAATATTCCAAGATATTATTGGGTTTCCCTTACCCGTTCTTTGGGGCGTTCATGTAAGGTTATATTGTCGGGTTTCTTTCTGTTGGTGTGTCCGCCAATCCATATCCAATTCATCTTTCCCATTCGTATATCATTACCATACCATAAATCACTAAATGCCAGTCTGCTGCAGCAGATCTAAAGTTGGATGTGATACGCCTGTTGGTGCAGGGCTACGGTTGGAAGTGATACGTCTATTGGTGCAGGTCTACAGTTGGACGTGATAGGTCTATTGGTGTAGGTCTACAGTTAGACGTGATAGGTCTATTGGTGCAGGTCTACAGTTGGACGTGATAGGTCTATTGGTGCAGGTCTACAGTTGGACGTGATAGGTCTATTGGTGCAGGTCTACAGTTGGACGTGATAGGTCTATTGGTGCAGGTCTACAGTTGGACGTGATAGGTCTATTGGTGCAGGTCTACAGTTGGACGTGATAGGTCTATTGGTGCAGGTCTACAGTTGGACGTGATAGGTCTATTGGTGCAGGTCTACAGTTGGACGTGATAGGTCTATTGGTGCAGGTCTACAGTTGGACGTGATACGTCATTGGTGCAGGTCTACAGTTGGACGTGATACGTCTATTGGTGCAGGTCTACAGTTGGACGTGATACGTCTATTGGTGCAGGTCTACAGTTGGACGTGATACGTCTATTGGTGCAGGTCTACAGTTGGACGTGATACGTCTATTGGTGCAGGTCTACAGTTGGACGTGATACGTCTATTGGTGCAGGTCTACAGTTGGACGTGATACGTCTATTGGTGCAGGTCTACAGTTGGACGTGATACGTCTATTGGTGCAGGTCTACAGTTGGACGTGATACGTCTATTGGTGCAGGTCTACAGTTGGACGTGATACGTCTATTGGTGCAGGTCTACAGTTGGACGTGATACGTCTATTGGTGCAGGTCTGCAGTTGGACGTGATACGTCTATTGGTGCAGGTCTGCAGTTGGACGTGATACGTCTATTGGTGCAGGTCTGCAGTTGGACGTGATACGTCTATTGGTGCAGGTCTGCAGTTGGACGTGATACGTCTATTGGTGCGGGTCTGCAGTTGGACGTGATACGTCTATTGGTGCAGGTCTGCAGTTGGACGTGATACGTCTATTGGTGCGGGTCTGCAGTTGGACGTGATACGTCTATTGGTGCGGGTCTGCAGTTGGACGTGATACGTCTATTGGTGCGGGTCTGCAGTTGGACGTGATACGTCTATTGGTGCGGGTCTGCAGTTGGACGTGATACGTCTATTGGTGCGGGTCTGCAGTTGGACGTGATACGTCTATTGGTGCGGGTCTGCAGTTGGACGTGATACGTCTATTGGTGCGGGTCTGCAGTTGGACGTGATACGTCTATTGGTGCGGGTCTGCAGTTGGACGTGATACGTCTATTGGTGCGGGTCTGCAGTTGGACGTGATACGTCTATTGGTGCGGGTCAGTTGGACGTGATACGTCTATTGGTGCGGGTCAGTTGGACGTGATACGTCTGTTGGTGCGGGTCAGTTGGACGTGATACGTCTGTTGGTGCGGGTCAGTTGGACGTGATACGTCTGTTGGTGCGGGTCTGCAGTCGGGACGTGATGCGTCTGTTGGTGCGGGTCTGCAGTCGGGACGTGAAGCGTCTGTTGGTGCGGGTCTGCAGTCGGGACGTGAAGCGTCTGTTGGTGCGGGTCTGCAGTCGGGACGTGAAGCGTCTGTTGGTGCGGGTCTGCAGTCGGGACGTGAAGCGTCTGTTGGTGCGGGTCTGCAGTCGGGACGTGAAGCGTCTGTTGGTGCGGGTCTGCAGTCGGGACGTGAAGCGTCTGTTGGTGCGGGTCTGCAGTCGGGACGTGAAGCGTCTGTTGGTGCGGGTCTGCAGTCGGGACGTGAAGCGTTTGTAGTTTGTCAACACGACCCTACATACTACTCCTGTAAAATGCCGCCACAAGATGGAAAGGGCTGACGCAGGTTCCCTGGATGGGTTGTATGAGCAACATGCAACGGGACATGCATCCCTTAACGCACCATGGAAGTCGGTAAACAGCTGGAATCACCTGCCTTGCGCACCATGGAAGTCGGTAAATAGCTGGAATCACCTGCCTTGCGCGCCATTGCTGTCGGTAAATAGCTGGAATCACCTGCCTTGCGCACCATTGTCAGTAAATAGCCTCCAAACTTGCGTATCACGATACAGGAAAAATCTTAAAGATAATGAAGAATGTGAATGGAGCAACACAAGACGAAGACCACCTTATCTTCCTAAACCTCAATCATACATGCAGTATGAACATGCTGAGTAGCTGCAAGGTATTCCATTTAGCTCAATACTGGAGGAATGTGAGGTAGTGCCTGGGACAGGAAGTAAGCTAGTACATGCTCCTGCCCCGTGAGCATATAATAGAACCGACGCTACATTAATGGGGAACAAACAGCACAATCTATCAAGAATGACGAGATTCTCAACCACCTTGGGTTCGTCCTGAAAGTGACGTTTTTTTGTAGTTTACAGCGAGGCTGCGATATGTGCGCCTTTCGGCCCGACACATCCGGTTTTAATTGACTTTCTGGGATGCCGCTCTTTGCCTTTTCACTGCAATCTCTATTCAAATAGACTTCACTAGGTCAGCATTTTTAAAGAGGGCCGATTTGGAGTCGGAATATGGTCTTGGTCAGCTGTTCGCTGACCCTGATGCAATGAACCTGATGCAAACAACCAACTCTTACCTTACTAGCTTTGGAGGACAATAGACTTCGAGCAGGCGTATCACGATGTAGAAGGAACATGAAGGCATGGGGTCTCGCAGAGGGCGATTCGTGTGACTTCGGAGCGGTACAAGATTCAGGTCAACTGAATTGTCCTAACCTTCTGGATACGTTTAACGAGAGCGACGTGTTGATGCCGAATGACAGCACTATTAAAGTCGCTAAACACTGGATGAACGCGTTATGACGTGGTGCTTGGACATACACGGGACAGGAGTTTATCCTATAAAAGTTGCAGAAACCGTCCCCACAAGAAAGCGTACAGAATTTGCGACAGGATGTAATTGTGGTCTGATGCTCAAACTGAAGTCAGGAAATTACGACGGAGACCGTGTTTTGAGTTTCTATAAACTGAAGACCAGGTTAGGAAGGACAGGCACTTCAGTTGACAATGTTTCACAAATAGTGAATAACTCATTTTGATTTACAAGCTTGTTTCTCCAGAAACGAAAAAACCTAACACCTTAAATAAGTAACATTGACTGAAATTCACACGAGTATATATTACCTATATGAATAGTCGGAAGGGAAGAAAACTCCCATCTAATTTGGAGGAATGTGTTGCAGCTCTTAAATACGCCACTATGTGTGACGATCACTGACCAAATGCGTCACATGTGTGACGATCACTGACCAAATGCGTCACATGTGTGACGATCACTGACCAAATGCGTCACATGTGTGACGATCACTGACCAAATGCGTCACATGTGTGACGATCACTGACCAAATGCGTCACATGTGTGACGATCACTGACCAAATGCGTCACATGTGTGACGATCACTGACCAAATGCGTCACATGTGACGATCACTGACCAAATGCGTTACATGTGTGACGATCACTGACCAAATGCGTTACGTGTGACGATCACTGACCAAATGCGTTACGTGTGTGACGATCACTGGTCAAATGCGTCACATGTGACGATCACTGGTCAAATGCGTCACATGTGTGACGATCACTGGTCAAATGCGTCAGATGTGTGACGATCACTGACCAAATGCGTCACTATGTGTGACGATCACTGACCAAATGCGTCACTATGTGTGACGATCACTGACCAAATGCGTCACTATGTGTGACGATCACTGACCAAATGCGTCACTATGTGTGACGATCCCTGACCAAATGCGTCACTAGGTGTGACGATCACTGACCAAATGCGTCACTAGGTGTGACGATCACTGACCAAATGCGTCACTAGGTGTGACGATCACTGACCAAATGCGTCACTAGGTGTGGCGATCACTGACCAAATGCGTCACTAGGTGTGGCGATCACTGACCAAATGCGTCACTAGGTGTGGCGATCACTGACCAAATGCGTCACTAGGTGTGGCGATCACTGACCAAATGCGTCACTAGGTGTGGCGATCACTGACCAAATGCGTCACTAGGTGTGGCGATCACTGACCAAATGCGTCACTAGGTGTGGCGATCACTGACCAAATGCGTCACTAGGTGTGGCGATCACTGACCAAATGCGTCACTAGGTGTGGCGATCACTGACCAAATGCGTCACTAGGTGTGGCGATCACTGACCAAATGCGTCACTAGGTGTGGCGATCACTGACCAAATGCGCCACTAGGTGTGGCGATCACTGACCAAATGCGCCACTAGGTGTGGCGATCACTGACCAAATGCGCCCCTAGGTGGGGCGATCACTGACCAAATGCGCCACTAGGTGGGGCGATCACTGACCAAATGCGCCACTAGGTGGGGCGATCACTGACCAAATGCGCCACTAGGTGGGGCGATCACTGACCAAATGCGCCACTAGGTGGGGCGATCACTGACCAAATGCGCCACTAGGTGTGGCGATCACTGACCAAATGCGCCACTAGGTGTGGCGATCATTGACCAAATGCGCCACTAGGTGTGGCGATCACTGACCAAATGCGCCACTAGGTGTGGCGATCACTGACCAAATGCGCCACTAGGTGTGGCGATCACTGACCAAATGCGCCACTAGGTGTGGCGATCACTGACCAAATGCGCCACTAGGTGTGGCGATCACTGACCAAATGCGCCACTAGGTGTGGCGATCATTGACCAAATGCGCCACTAGGTGTGGCGATCATTGACCAAATGCGCCACTAGGTGTGGCGATCACTGACCAAATGCGCCACTATGTGTGACGATCACTGACCAAATGCGTCACTATGTGTGACGATCCCTGACCAAATGCGTCACTAGGTGTGACGATCCCTGACCAAATGCGTCACTAGGTGTGACGATCACTGACCAAATGCGTCACTAGGTGTGACGATCACTGACCAAATGCGTCACTAGGTGTGACGATCACTGACCAAATGCGCCACTAGGTGTGGCGATCACTGACCAAATGCGTCACTAGGTGTGGCGATCACTGACCAAATGCGTCACTAGGTGTGGCGATCACTGACCAAATGCGTCACTAGGTGTGGCGATCACTGACCAAATGCGTCACTAGGTGTGGCGATCACTGACCAAATGCGTCACTAGGTGTGGCGATCACTGACCAAATGCGTCACTAGGTGTGGCGATCACTGACCAAATGCGTCACTAGGTGTGGCGATCACTGACCAAATGCGTCACTAGGTGTGGCGATCACTGACCAAATGCGTCACTAGGTGTGGCGATCACTGACCAAATGCGTCACTAGGTGTGGCGATCACTGACCAAATGCGTCACTAGGTGTGGCGATCACTGACCAAATGCGCCACTAGGTGTGGCGATCACTGACCAAATGCGCCCCTAGGTGGGGCGATCACTGACCAAATGCGCCACTAGGTGGGGCGATCACTGACCAAATGCGCCACTAGGTGGGGCGATCACTGACCAAATGCGCCACTAGGTGGGGCGATCACTGACCAAATGCGCCACTAGGTGTGGCGATCACTGACCAAATGCGCCACTAGGTGTGGCGATCACTGACCAAATGCGCCACTAGGTGTGGCGATCATTGACCAAATGCGCCACTAGGTGTGGCGATCACTGACCAAATGCGCCACTAGGTGTGGCGATCACTGACCAAATGCGCCACTAGGTGTGGCGATCACTGACCAAATGCGCCACTAGGTGTGGCGATCACTGACCAAATGCGCCACTAGGTGTGGCGATCACTGACCAAATGCGCCACTAGGTGTGGCGATCACTGACCAAATGCGCCACTAGGTGTGGCGATCACTGACCAAATGCGCCACTAGGTGTGGCGATCACTGACCAAATGCGCCACTAGGTGTGGCGATCACTGACCAAATGCGCCACTAGGTGTGGCGATCACTGACCAAATGCGCCACTAGGTGTGGCGATCACTGACCAAATGCGCCACTAGGTGTGGCGATCACTGACCAAATGCGCCACTAGGTGTGGCGATCACTGACCAAATGCGCCACTAGGTGTGGCGATCACTGACCAAATGCGCCACTAGGTGTGGCGATCACTGACCAAATGCGCCACTAGGTGTGGCGATCACTGACCAAATGCGCCACTAGGTGTGGCGATCACTGACCAAATGCGCCACTAGGTGTGGCGATCACTGACCAAATGCGCCACTAGGTGTGGCGATCACTGACCAAATGCGCCACTAGGTGTGGCGATCACTGACCAAATGCGCCACTAGGTGTGGCGATCACTGACCAAATGCGCCACTAGGTGTGGCGATCACTGACCAAATGCGCCACTAGGTGTGGCGATCACTGACCAAATGCGCCACTAGGTGTGGCGATCACTGACCAAATGCGCCACTAGGTTATGCGATCACTGACCAAATGCGCCACTAGGTGTGGCGATCACTGACTAAATGCGCCACTAGGTGTGGCGATCACTGACTAAATGCGCCACTAGGTGTGGCGATCACTGACTAAATGCGCCACTAGGTGTGGCGATCACTGACTAAATGCGCCACTAGGTGTGGCGATCACTGACTACATGCGCCACTAGGTGTGGGGATCACTGACTAAATGCGCCACTAGGTGTGGGGATCACTGACTAAATGCGCCACTAGGTGTGGGGATCACTGACTAAATGCGCCACTAGGTGTGGGGATCACTGACTAAATGCGCCACTAGGTGTGGGGATCACTGACTAAATGCGCCACTAGGTGTGGGGATCACTGACTAAATGCGCCACTAGGTGTGGGGATCACCTGACTAAATGCGCCACTAGGTGTGGGGATCACCTGATTAAATGCGCTACTAGGTGTGGGGATCACCTGATTAAATGCGCTACTAGGTGTGGGGATCACCTGATTAAATGCGCCACTAGGTGTGGGGATCACCTGATTAAATGCGCTACTAGGTGTGGGGATCACCTGATTAAATGCGCCACTAGGTGTGGGGATCACCTTATTAAATGCGCCACTAGGTGGGGGGATCACCTGATTAAATGCGCCACTAGGTGGGGGGATCACCTGATTAAATGCGCCACTAGGTGGGGGGATCACCTGATTAAATGCGCCACTAGGTGGGGGGATCACCTGATTAAATGCGCCACTAGGTGGGGGGATCACCTGATTAAATGCGCCACTAGGTGGGGGGATCACCTGATTAAATGCGCCACTAGGTGGGGGATCACCTGATTAAATGCGCCACTAGGTGGGGGGATCACCTGATTAAATGCGCCACTAGGTGGGGGGATCACCTGATTAAATGCGCCACTAGGTGGGGGGATCACCTGATTAAATGCGCCACTAGGTGGGGGGATCACCTGATTAAATGCGCCACTAGGTGGGGGGATCACCTGATTAAATGCGCCACTAGGTGGGGGGATCACCTGATTAAATGCGCCCCTAGGTGGGGGGATCACCTGATTAAATGCGCCCCTAGGTGGGGGGATCACCTGATTAAATGCGCCCCTAGGTGGGGGGATCACCTGATTAAATGCGCCCCTAGGTGGGGGGATCACCTGATTAAATGCGCCACTAGGTGGGGGGATCACCTGATTAAATGCGCCACTAGGTGGGGGGATCACCTGACCATAGATCAACTATCTTGTCATTCCGCATTTTCACTCTTCTTTCACAAGAAACGTAATCTTTTCAAATTGTCATTTAAAAGTTCTCGTTTCTTTTCCAGATGCGTAAAACCTGTAAAACCTGTTTCGAGCGACCAAACCAACTTATCCATGGATTTGCTGAACGTTCCAGGCATTTCGAACAAAAAGCAAAACCTTAAAAAGACCAAACCACCTCAATCCACTTTTTTTGCTGGAGTGGATAAGACTGGCAATGTAGGTAACACGAACTGTCAGGACCTGTCCAAGATGGAACAGACTGGACGCGCAGGTAACTCTAACTGCCAGGCCTTGTCCAACATGGATCAGAATGAAGCTGCAGGTAAAAATAATTGCCAGGACCTGTCCAACATGGATGAGACTTGCAATGGAGGTACCTCAATCTACCAGAATGTATCCAATATGGATTGTAATGGACATGCAATAAATTCGAACTGTCGGGACTTGTCCAACATGGATGAGCTATGCTATGCAGGTACCTCAAACTGTCAGGAATTGTCCAACATGGATGAGCTATGCTATGCAGGTACCTCAACCTGTCAGGAATTGTCCAACATGGATGACCTATGCTATGTAGGTACCTCAAACTGTCAGGAATTGTCCAACATGGATCAGAATGAAGCTGCGGGTAACTTCAACAGTCGCGGCTCGTCCAACATGAATCAAACTTGCGATGCAGGTAACTCGAACTGCCTGGATTCTCCCAACATGGATCAGCGATGCTACGTAGGTAACTCAATCTGCCAGGTCATTTTCAATATGAATCGGACTGGACGTTCAGGAAACTCGAACTGCCACGACTTGTGCAATATAGATCGACCTGGACCTGCGGGTAACTTGAACCGCCAGGACTTGTCCAACATGGATGAGTTATGCTATGCAGGCACCTCAAACTGTCAGGATATGATGAACATGGATCAGATTGAAGCTGCGGGTAACTTGAACTGTCGCGGCTTGTCCAACATGGATCAAACTAGCTATGCAGGTAGCTCGATCTGCCAGGAATTGTCCAATGGTAACTCGAACTGCCAGGTCTTGTCCAATGTGGATCGAGCTGGACCTGCGGGTAACTCGAACTGCCAGGACTTGTCCAATGTGGGTCGCGCTGGACCTGCGGGTAACTCGAACTGCCAGGACTTGTCCAATGTAGGTCGCGCTGGACCTGCGGGTAACTCGAACTGCCAGGTCTTGTCCAATGTGGATCGCGCTGGACCTGCGGGTAACTTGAACTGCCAGGTCTTGTCTAATGTGGATCGCGCTGGACCTGCGGGTAACTCGAACTGCCAGGTCTTGTCTAATGTGGATCGCGCTGGACCTGCGGGTAACTCGAACTGCCAGGTCTTGTCCAATGTGGGTCGCGCTGGACCTGCGGGTAACTCGAACTGCCAGGACTTGTCCAATGTGGGTCGCGCTGGACCTGCGGGTAACTCGAACTGCCAGGACTTGTCCAATGTGGGTCGCGCTGGACCTGCGGGTAACTCGAACTGCCAGGACTTGTCCAATGTGGGTCGCGCTGGACCTGCGGGTAACTCGAACTGCCAGGACTTGTCCAATGTGGGTCGCGCTGGACCTGCGGGTAACTCGAACTGCCAGGACTTGTCCAATGTGGGTCGCGCTGGACCTGCGGGTAACTCGAACTGCCAGGACTTGTCCAATGTGGGTCGGGCTGGACCTGCGGGTAACTCGAACTGCCAGGACTTGTCCAATGTGGGTCGGGCTGGACCTGCGGGTAACTCGAACTGCCGGGACTTGTCCAATGTGGGTCGGGCTGGACCTGCGGGTAACTCAAACTGCCGGGACTTGTCCAATGTGGGTCGGGCTGGACCTGCGGGTAACTCAAACTGCCGGGACTTGTCCAATGTGGGTCGGGCTGGACCTGCGGGTAACTCGAACTGCCGGGACTTGTCCAATGTGGGTCGCGCTGGACCTGCGAGTAACTCGAACTGCCGGGACTTGTCCAATGTGGGTCGCGCTGGACCTGCGGGTAACTCGAACTGCCGGGACTTGTCCAATGTGGGTCGCGCTGGACCTGCGGGTAACTCGAACTCCCGGGACTTGTCCAATGTGGGTCGCGCTGGACCTGCGGGTAACTCGAACTGCCGGGACTTGTCCAATGTGGGTCGCGCTGGACCTGCGGGTAACTCGAACTGCCGGGACTTGTCCAATGTGGGTCGCGCTGGACCTGCGGGTAACTCGAACTGCCGGGACTTGTCCAATGTGGGTCGCGCTGGACCTGCGGGTAACTCGAACTGCCGGGACTTGTCCAATGTGGGTCGCGCTGGACCTGCGGGTAACTCGAACTGCCGGGACTTGTCCAATGTGGGTCGCGTTGGACCTGCGGGTAACTCGAACTGTCGGGACTTGTCATACGTAGATCGAGATGGCCATAGTGCACGTATTCCACCAAATATGATTTACGGTAACTTTGACATGGGCACAACTTTTGTGATGCACGAACAGCCACGTATCCATACGCCTCTGATGTATTCCGGTCAATCGTCACTGATGATGCAAAGACAGGGAACTGTACCATTCAATACGGCAATCATTAATCAGGGTTATGCCCTCCAGTACACGACCAAGTCTCCAGACTTCAGATTCCTAACCAGCCGGAGTTTACTGAACAGATTACATAGGCTACTGAATGTTCCTCCCAAATTGTCGGAATCTACCTGTGCTTAATGTTGGTGAGTATATTTCTGGAATAGTTTACTTTTTTTTCCGCCAGAATCTGCATTCGCCTCACCATTTTTCATTCACTTCTTAGATTAGAAATGTGAGATTTGATTCTGTTTGAAGCAAATGTCAAACGATGAGACAAAAGCAACTCTATGCGAGAGCAGGTGATCGTTCTCCGCCTAGGCGCATGACAGACTGAGCTGACTTTGCTGTCATTTTTACAATACGCTCACAATTGGCACTACGGACCTTTGTATCTGAACAGCGGAACACGTTTTGCCATGTCCATCGTATACCAACACAAATTACATCTGGCAACAGCCGTGTCATTCCGTCCACGAGAAGCTGAATGGAAGTGATAGAGCATCAAATCAACTGCTACATTTGTAAGTCTTTGAAGCCAGGTCTGTTCTGAAATTGTACTAGAATCTTCTATACGAGAGAATACGCAGGCTTCTGTCTGTTATGACATATCCAATTGTATAATTGTTATAAACTTGTAAAACAAAATTGCAACGTAAATAAATGCCCTACGTTATCTTAAACTCTACAGGCTGTCGGTCACAACCAGAGATACTTCCACATTAAGACCATGGACATCCTGAAAGCAAACTCTTAACGAGTGAATCTAGCTTCTCATATACTAAATCTATGTGCGTGTGAGGAGTGTTCTGCATGTGTGCACTCGCGCGCAAGATATGCTTACAACCCAATTTTATACAATTGTTATTGTTATTAAACTTAATATGTGGGATGTTTTTTTGCAACTGATAGAATATTTTCCAAACCTTGGTTATTCCCCACTCCGTTATCAACACATACCGATCCCACCAAAGTCAAAGCCTTCAATGGCTGAAAATCACTTAGACAAAACCCTCCCCTGCCCCCACCACCGACTTTGGACACAAGAATTGAGAGCATTTTAATTTGTTCATGTCTTTTAGATTTGAGCAGTTTTATACACGTTTTATCTGTAAGCCAGCAGTTTTATACAAATGTTGTTTTATCTGTAAGCCAGCAGTTTTATACAAATGTTTTATCTGTAAGCCAGCAGTTTTATACAAATGTTTTATCTGTAAACCTGCAGTTATCTGTTACATAACATGAAGGGGGATACAGCGTGGGAATTTGGTGAAAGGGGACACGGCGGTGGGGAAACGAAAAAAATTGTACATTTGAAGTGGACTCAATAACTGTTTGGAATCGGCAACGTCACCAAGTTAGTATTTCATGAACATCTATCCCCTCTGCTGAATGTCTGCGAATCATGGACAGTGTATGGCAGACATACCAAGCAATGGATTATTTCCATATGGATATTCAACAGGTCTAACATTTTGAGCCTGTATACGCTTCTGTAATCCATAAACTGGACGAGACATGATATTCGCAAGTCCGGAATGCATATTCAGAGCAGCTGCTGTAAGGGGAGATAAGAGACCGAGAGGGAAGAAAAAGTTACAGAAACAAGTGGAAGAAAAAGTTAACAGAAACGAGTCTCTAAAGTTTCAACATCGATGTCACCTCCTCGCTCAGAACCTTCCGTACAAGTTCAACATAAGGTTCTCAATCCTCCAAGCCTGATCACTCGGGTCAGAGCCTACATTGCTAAGATGTTCCTCTGCACGTCAAGTGATCGAACCTCGCAGCATAGATCTGACTCACTCACCGTCTTCACTAGCGATGGGAAATGACTGATTTATGGATAATTAATGGTACGGATAAGGATTGCACACTGGAACCTTACCATGTGTCTGAATTAGCCACTAAGTAGGCTCATGCTTGATTCTGTAACCATCACGTAAAACTGCGTGCCATAGGAAGTACTTCAGCAAGAGCAAATAAATGCTTTTACACAGGCTTCCTGTAAGGCAGACAACTCGTGTTTGCCGCCTTCCTCCCCGTGTTCTTAAGGGTAAAACTCGGTACGGTAATGGCGCTACAACCGCTGACATTTTGTTGGACATCTAATGTATTGTTTGCTAAACTGGTGTTACCGGGACCTGAAAGTGGGAGTAAAGAAGATAACGCTGTAACTGCCAGGCATGTTGAGACAAACGAGGATTGACATTGGTTACCCAGTCTGTAAAAATACCATTCAATCATGTTTTTATTTAGTTGTAGACGGATGTAATTTTATGACCTTTGCTCCACTGGTAGCTGAACGAGTTTGATTTGATTGACTTGCTAGACTTCCGGTCATATTGTATTTTAATTATGTAATAAATGGATGATTTTATATCCTGATTTTTCTTTGTGAGAAAGTGTAAAGGGAGGGAAAGGAAAGGGGCAGGAGAGTGTAAAGATGTTCGGTGGTCGTCCAAATCTGAACTCGACATAACTACCAGGATCGTGTGCTCTGGCGGGTGGCTCGTCTGCTTGTTTTTTTGTTTTGTTTTATTCTTGCTTAGTTTGCCTCACTATTTTCTACTGGCGGAGGCGCGCCATTTTCCACCCCAGACGTAGTCCATTGGGCGATATCAGGACACATAAACCAGTGCTTGGATGCATGTGTGCATCTGTATGTACCTATGCTAGGTTTGTGCGCCCTCAGAAGCTAGCCCAACCAAAAGTGCAATGGAAGGGCTTTACCACGAGGGCGCGTGTGAAAGTTGTGCAAGGGTGTGACTGTGGGATAGTCAAATGAAAGAGTGAGGTGAGAAGGGAAAGAGTGGCCCCCAGGGTGAGTGCCCCTGCTGAAATGTCTGCTCTTGTGGCTCTTATACTCGTGTGCGCTCGCAAACAATAGCTAAGCATAATATAATCTAATAAACGAACAAATAAACATCCACAAGCCTGCACTGAATCAAAGGTGAAACATAGCAGGCAAAAACATCTCAAAAGTATTTCACTCAAATGTAACAAACTGCAGCTTTCCAAATAAAATCCAACTGAACAAGAAGGCATTTAGTCACGAGATGTGAAACAATCGGTTGATTACGTCCCTTTAACCACAAACAAATTGCGGAAATTCCTCGTTATTGTTTGGATTGGTACATACCCCGAAATAAATGGCGCATAAAGAGATTAATACTCAGCAAGAAAACGGGGGGGGGGGGGGGAGGGGGAGGGGATAATTAGATCTTACAAGGCCGCAGGTAACAGCAGAAAGATAGCAGCTCTTATAGGGACATCGAATCTTTGATCGGCGAGTTCTCTATAGTGGTCACTACTCTGTTTAACAATCAGGATTCCGGGAAAATAGGATATACGGATGCTACATTGACTCAGACATTTAAGTGAAAAATCCAAATAATAAAATTACTACATACTACAATTAGCCTATATTATTCAGATGATTAACAGGGTAAACAGTCGCCAGCTGTGTGTCCTAATAGAGGAATATGGTGTGGAGTATCAACTAATGGATGGCATTCATGGCGTGTACGTAAACGACAGTGCCATACGAGCAAATGACGTCATGACAAACTGGTTTCTGTGCTCAAGTGGTGTACCACAGGGATGTTCTTTCTCCACCCTTATTCAAAATGTGTATCAAATCGGACAGTTCGCTAACCCCAAGTCCTTAAGTGAACTTTTTGTTGATCAGGTAATCTTTCGCGTAAACAGGTCGCTCATAGAATTCAGAAGCGGGACACTGTCCGCTGAATGCAGCAATTTTTTGTTAACACTAGAGTGCTTCTTTGAACTAAGAAAAGGTTGATAAATACACCATACATACATTGTTACCAATCTCAATCTTGGTCCTTTCTAGAAACCGGACCGTGGGGTGGGGGGGGGGGGGGGGGGTGGAGCTGGAGTCATGACAGAATTAACTGACACGACGCCCTGAGGCAGGTGAAACACATCCAGTTAGCCCTTACACTCACGCTGAAGCAGATAGTGGACACTCCCAGTTGACCTTAGAGATAGGCCATAGATATATGACGAGGCTAGAAAAGTTGACTGCATTTACTTGCCCTTCTCAGATGGTCTGCCAATTCGTTCGAACAAAGCAAAGACGAAACAGAAGGTACATGTCTTCAAAATGTGGGACAGGCTAACATGATTAGACAGGGCGAATGCCGAAAGACCAGAAATATAGCTGGTTACTTGTGATTTGGAACGTACAACACGGATATAGCAGCTCTAAATGCGGCACATCTACTCGAAACTGTCTAGACCACAGAAGTTGTAGTTAGGTACACATCTACCTGATAAGATTCACATCACAGATGTAGGTAGGTACACATCTACCCAATAAGGTCCAGATCACAGAAGCTGCAGGTAGCTAGTCTTTCGGAGTGAACGTGGTAGTTAAGAAAGGCACGAGGCTGGTGTCGAATTTTCCCTCAGATTTCATTTCGTTGACCATCTAGTCTAACCTCAGTACGGTTCAGTCGTCGTATTGACTTTACAGCTTTCACTGGGAAAGAAGAGGCATTTTTAATTGATTCGTGGTCTTGTCCCAACAATGAACTCTGAAAATATGAAAAAAAAACAGCTATATGTGGAAATGAACTGCCGGTTCTTCAGTTAAGTCCAAGAAACATATCACCTTTGGTGATTAAAGCTAGAGTGAGGACCGACCATCAGACAAAAATGTGGAGTACACCACACATACAGAAGTAACGGTAATGCGCACAGTTGCTTAGCATATGTGCTGTACACGACTTATCTCTAACTTACAAAATGTTTCAACCTACATATTCGTAATAAAACATAAACATACATCGTCGCTCTAAACGGCGACCTTTTATTGACATTATCACAAGGAGTGACAGTCGAAATGTGAGCGTGACAAAGGATGTGTGTGGGTACTCAAGGCTGGTCAGACCACTGACTGATTAGGTGAAATTTTTACCTCCACATTGAACACAAGTGACATCAACTGGGTTAAACTCAACATTTCAAAACAGAATATCAGCGCCCTTGTAGAGAACATCCCAATGTATCTGGAATGGCGGTTCAAGAATGTTCAGTACTGCTATTTACATGAAAAAAAACTGTAGGAAACTCTAAAATATACTTTTACTTTAAATCTAAGGAAAATCTAGGACATGCATATCGCAAGAACTCTGACTGGTTCGATAAGAATGATAAAGGTATTTAATCTATGTAGGCTGAAAAAAACATCGCTTCTGCAGAACCCACCAAAATGATCACCCCTCAACTTTTAAAGTAACTTTCACCAAAAATGTGTCCAGACCAAGCTCAGTTTCTCGATAAGAGGATACGAGATTTTCCAACTGGACAGATCGACCAACAGGGGAAGTCCTGACTGCCATCAGGAACAAGTACACGGCCTGGAAAGTTCAGAGATCGAATCTACATTGACAGAGCACATAAGTATTGGTTTAAGAACCTTGGAGAAAGAACTCAAGTCATTTATATTCTTCGCCAGACAAATATATACACCTGGAGAACACCAGATCGGTTACCCACACCTGGATGATTGTCGGGGACTTTAAGTCATTCTCCAAGCTGAGAGTACACTTACCTAAATTCCAAAAGAGAGGAGGTGGAAGATGTTATAATCCTAGTCATACTAAACAAACCTGACGACCTACATACACACTACTCCAGGTACTGGAGGGACGACCCACGCACATACTATTCCAGGAACTGGAGGAAAACAAGTAATCCGGATCTCGTCATGACTACAGAAACGGTCTCTAGTCGAAGCATTTCTCAATAGCTGGGAGGCAGTCACCATAGACCAATAATAATTACCATAGAGGGAACAAACGATACTCCAAAGGGTAAATCTCTCCCTCAATGAACTATAGAATAGGAAATTGGAACCTATTTGCATGGCATATTGCCAGCTCTGTTTAAAAATTAAATCAGGGCTTAAAAGCTTAAGCTCTAAACTTCAAACCCTTAATGGGTGCGGTCATGACGCTGCCAAAAAAAAAAGAACAACATAAACAATAAGAAAACGATCAGATCAAAAATGAATAATTGATTGTTTATGTACGTTGTCTATAGCAGAGTCCGTCAGACACCAGTAACGTTTATGTGTATGTACCTTGTATATAGCAGAGTCCGTCAGACACCAGGAACGTTCATGTGTATGTACCTTGTATATAGCAACATAGCCAGTCTGACACCAGGAACATTCATGTTTACGTATCTTTGTTCATAGCAACGGAACCAGTCTGACACAAGGAACATTCCTGACTACGTATCTTGTTCATAGCAGAGGTAGTCTGTCAGATACCAAGGAACATTCTTGTTTACGTACCTTGTCTACAGCAGCGGAGCCAGTCTGATGCCAGGAGCATTCCTGACTAAGTATCTTTTTTCATAGCAGAGAGAGTCTGTCAGATACCAGGAACATTATTGTTTACGTACCTTGTCTATAGCAACGGAGCCAGTCTGACACCAGGAACATTCCTGACTACGTATCTTGGTCATAGCAGAGAATGCCAGATACCAGGAACATTCTTGTTTATGTACCTTGTCTATAGCAGCAGAGCCAGTCTGACAACAGGAATATTCATGTTTATGTACCTTGTCTGTAACAACAGAGTCAGTCTGACAACAGGAACATCCCTGTTTATGTACCTTGTCTATAAGAATATAATCAGTCTGACATCAGGAATATCCATGTACCTTGTCTATAACAACAGAGCCAGTCTGACACCAGAAACATTCTTGATTCATTCCTATATATGCACGAGTAGGAGCACTGGGCAAGCACCACAACTTGTGTCCTTGTCAGAAGCAGTTGTTAAAACATTTGCACCGATAGTTTCTTTAGGACTTTTGTTTCTCATGAGGAAATTACTCGTTCACAGCCCTCTTCTTCCACCATTCACGCATGGTCTTTTATTATGAGTAGAAGCATGTTTAGATCGCTTATATCTCGATTCAAAAGTACCTGTCTGGTTCTGAGTATACCCAGCGGTAAAAGGATACCTGACTGTTAGACAAGACGGCAAAGAGCGTTATCTTGTAGGAGCAGGACGCCATTTTGGGTCAATCCAAGCATTTGTGTTTCTTCAGATGGTAATGCACATCACTCAAAATGCGCACTGTTCCCTGTTGATAGTGGCACCACGGGGCATAAAATCAAGATCCAGGATAAGACGCTCCACAATCTGAATATTCGCATAAATGACTGGGGTGGATTGAGAGACACCACAGTCGGATAATCACTCACGGATGTACGGCCTTCTCTAAAACGCTTACACCATTCAAATGGTTTACTGCGGCTGGTTGTCTCATCACCGTTTTGTGATTGCCGTCTTCTGTAAATTTCCACAGGTGCCATACATTCTTTAATAAGAAATTTCATCACGACAAGCTGTTCCATGCAAGTACTAACAGTGTTGTCTACCATGTTTATTTATACGTCACGTGACTGACCCAATGGCTAGTGAGCCACCGAGCAGTAATATAATACAATCTCCCCTAACTAATGATAGTAGTTTCAGCTAAAACTCATTCAGGTCGAACTAGAACAAGAAGTCCCGGTTTGTATTGAACGCCCCTGATATGTTGACATTTCTTGTATGTAACCGAGATATTACATATGAGCGTCACATCTATGAAAAACTGTGGACGTTTTCTTTTCTCTGTTATTATCTAACTGTGGTGTATATTTCGTTCACTCATAACCTGAGCGTTTTAAACACATTTTGCCAAATAAGAAAGAGAAGAGGAAATGGCTGGAGCATGTCATGAGAATGAGTCCGGACATGCACGCAAAAACCGCACTTATGTTGACACGGAGGGGTTAAAGGATAACTTAACGACTTAATACTGGTTTAGAAAACCCTGCAGAATCTGTATACAACCAGTTACATTTACATCACCTTACTCTAAAAGCTATGTGCATCTAATTTATTCTTAAATGCATTAACTGTCCCTGTCTCTACTACCTCCCCTGGCAATGCATTCCAAGCAGTCACCGCTCTAAGACTAAAAAAATATTTCTTAATATCTAATCTTGACCTCTCTTTAGTCAGCTTGTAGCTATGCCCTCTTGTTATTGTGGGTGGCTGTATTTGAAAAAGAAAGTGTTATAGCCGAATATATCCATTCGTCTGATCATCTTTTAAATCTGTATTGTCACCACGAATTCTTCTCTTTTCTAAACACCGTAGGCCGGTTTTTCTGAGTCTTTCCTCATAACTGTAATTCTGAAATCCCACTATCATCTTTGTCGCTATTTTTTTATATTCTTTCCAGCATGTGTAAATCCCCTCAATGATAAGGACTCCACACCTGTACACAGTACTCCAATCTAGGTCTAACTAAAGCTTTATACAGTTTGACGATCACTTCTTTCCTCCTA
Source organism: Ariolimax columbianus (assembly GCA_036924085.1). Lineage (NCBI taxonomy): Eukaryota > Metazoa > Mollusca > Gastropoda > Stylommatophora > Arionidae > Ariolimax > Ariolimax columbianus. Next base: position 21,471 of record JAVGWX010000139.1, read on the forward strand.
TGTTTAATATTTCTTTTTATCATACCTAACATTGCATTTCCTTTTTTCACTGCTACCTTAACTTGCTCACTCACCTTTCCTGTATGATCTATTATAACACCTAGGTCCCTTCCCTTATCTATCTTTTCAATATTGTTCTCTCTCATTCTGTAATTATGTTCCATATTGGATCTACCCATGTGGATGACTGTACATTAATCTACATTAAACTCCATTTGCCAGCTTACAGACCATTCTCGAATTTTATCTAAATCTGACCTCAATATATCCACTTCTGCTTTAGATGAGACACTACTGCATAGTTTTGTGTCATCAGCGAATTTTGCAATCCTTGATCCCATATCAATGTCCAAATAATTTATATATATCAAGAACAAAATTGGTCCCAAAACCGAGCCCTGTGGCACACCACTTTTCATTTCACACCACTCAGAGTACTCCTTATTTATGCCCACTCTCTGTCTTCTTCCCGTTAACCAATTTTCAATCCATTTGGCAACTTCCCCACCTATTCCATGTGATTTTAACTTTCGAAATAATCTTTGATGAGGTACTCTATAAAAGGCCTTTTCAAAATCTAGATAAATAACGTCCACTGGATCCCCTTTGTCTATCATTTTGGTAACCTCCTCCATGAATTCTAATAGATTTATTAAGCACAATCTCCCTCTAGTAAGCCCCTGCTGACTATTTCTAATTAGATTAAGTTTGTCTAAATGCATTACAATGTTTTCTTTGGTTATTGACTAACAATTTACAGTCTATGCTCGTTAAACTCACCGGATAAAAGGTTGACCAAGGTAGACCAAGACGAACTTCGAGACGCACGATTGAGAATGAGAAGAGCTGCGCATATCTGACATGGAGGCACTCCACGAAAAGTTGTCCAAGATAGATAGAAATGGAACGTCCTTGTATAGACCTCTTGTACCACAGGCATAAACAGAGTTAGATTATCATTTTTCAAATTACAAATCGTTTGTCACTCACTGTCTCTACTATTACAGATTGTCTGTAACTAACTGTTTCCACTGTTACAGATTGTCTGTGACTCACTGTCTCCACTATTACAGATTGTCTGTAACTCACTGTCTCCACTATTACAGATTGTCTGTAACTCACTGTCTCCACTATTACAGATTGTCTGTAACTCACTGTTTCCACTATTACAGATTGTCTGTAACTCACTGTTTCCACTATTACAGATTGTCTGCGACACACTGTTTCCACTGTTACAGATTGTCTGCTACTCACTGTCTGGACAGTTATAGATTGTCTACGACTCACTGTCTCGACAGTTTTAGATTGTCTGCGACTCACTGTCTCGACAGTTTTAGATTGTCTGCGACTCAATCTCCACTGTTACTGATTGTCTGGGAGGTATAGTATCCATTGTTAAAAATGTTCAATGAGTCACTGTCCCCACTGTTATAAATTGTATGCGAGTCACTGTCTCCATTGTTATAGATTGTCCGTGAGTCACTGTCTTCATTGTTATCAACTGTATGTGAGTCACTGTCTCCATTGTTACAAATTGTCTATGAGTCAATTTCTCTACTGTTACAAAGTGTATATGAGTCACCATCTCCACTGTTATAAATTGCCTTTTGCCCACTGACTCCAGTGTTACCACACATTATCACAAACGTTTCCTAACTCCGACTCACATAAGTAACATTGTAAGAGATATGTTACCTTGAGGAGACAACTCGTTTCTGGTTCTCAAGTCTCGAACTCCACCAGAATGGCATGCATTGTGTCCCTTACATCAAGCTTGTAGAGCTAGAATCGAGAATTATTTGGTTATCATGATGATGCTCTACCGTTTCGCTCCAAGTAGACCAAATTAGTCTGAGAGCTTGATTCTGCTCCTGGTCAATAGATCAGATGTTATTTTTACTCACATTGCTCTGCATGGGAAGGATATAGTCCTTCACTGGTCGCTCAGAGGTATAGTTGGAGAAGGTTTATTTATTAGCTCATCAATTTATGCTAGTGAGTTTCTTGATTAAGTTTAATCGCTTGATTGCTTTAACTCTGAGATTGCAGATGGGGCTGCCAATTTAAACTGTCTGTCCAGTGTTCCTCTTTTACAAGTAATTCCCCATTCTTCTTCTTCCTCTTCTTCTTCTTCTTCTTCTTCTTCTTCTTCTTCTTCTTCGTACGCTGTCAGACGTCAACTTGTTTTTATTCGAAGAAAGCAGCTGTCATCCTGAGGCTGTCGACGCTGCCATAGACCTTGTCTAGTGTTGACACTGGTGATGGCCACATGTGCTTTCTCTGGTCCTCGTATGTCGGGCAATTTTGCAGCAAATGTTCGGCGGTCATTTTCCCGGTACCACACGTGCATTCGTTAGTGCCACCTATCTTCAGTTTATTGAATAGATGGTACCTCAGTCTGTTGTGGCTCGTGCGGAGTCTTCTTCTTCTTCTTCATCGTACGCTGTTTACATCGATATTTACGTTGCACTGTTTTATTTTGTTAAGCCTGTGGCTCAGTGCATCCGATTTCAACAGGCGTTTCTGCAGGGTTACCCTCCTTAGCCTTTGGCTGTCCCCAGCCTAACTGCAAGGCAGCAGTTGTTTTTGGTCAGAGTTGTCTCTCTTAGGAAGTTGTCTTGCAGGACTATCGAGTCTTCCCTACTCGTGTCTATAGTGTTTGGCAATGATATGATGGACTATGTACTAGTTTGTACTATCCCGGAAGAGAGGCAGCCCAGTGTGACTGTGTCCCAAGATCGTCACGTCCTGCCAGAAACGTAGCATATGCATGTGAGTGAGGTATCTCTTTGCTCCCTTTATTTTTTCGGCTCATCTGCAGTGAGGGTACGCCTAGCATTCCCCGCCACCCGGGAGGTTGTCACAATAGCCTCCCATCACAGCGGTGCTGAGATTTAGGGCGGGATTATGGCTTAGAGGCGTTCAGCCGTAGTCCCTCAGATGGTAGCTTCGCACCATTGGCTTATCAGCCAATCACGTGGATCAAATGTCAGCGACCTGTGATTCCTCTCGAAAGAGTGCATTTGACCAGGGGACAAGCCTGGTCATGGCACGGAGATGTTCGCCTGGTGTGCGGACATATCTCATGGTCAAGGATTGAGTCTCAGCAGTTCGCAGTGAAGTAGCTGATCTACAGCTTAAGACACCCCGGCCGAGAACTAAGTCTTTTACTAGTGGTTTCATACCTCATCGCCGTATGGGGTAAGTATCGAGCAGCTTCCCGCCCGCTTTGATCGGCGGACGGCAGAGATCTGTTTCTGCGGCTCGACCAGGTCCGGCTAAGACGCGAGCCCCAGGTCCCAACCATTTCGTAGCCTCCCATCACCGTGGTGCACCTGCATTCGTCAGTGCCACCTATCTTCAATTTATTGAATAGGTGGTACCTCAGTCTATTGTGGCCAGTGCGGAGTCTGAAGACCACGACCTGCTCTCTTCTGCTCTACTGGTAATAGGCATCATTTTTTGTGTAGCAAGTATGTTCTGTTTCCCTTTTGGACATGTATCTGGCCCTAATAAACCTTTTGGACTCTTCGTAGGTCACACTAGAATCTGGTTGTGGTAATCTTGCACCGTTTTTTGCCAGTCTGTCTGCGTCCTCGTTGCCTTGATGGAACCCACTGTACCACTACTCTTTTTGGTGCCGACTGCTGGCATAGTTGACAGAGTACTGCTCTTAAATCATTAAGTTCTGTATTTTTCTTGGTTTTTAGTGATGTAACAACATACAGGGCATCTGTAAACAGGACTATCTGGCTATCCTTGCTTTCGCCTGTCAGCATTGCTTTTACTGTAGTTTTCAGTGCCTCTGCCTCGGCTCTGAAATTGCTTGAGAATTTTTAAGTTGCCACTGCCATTGTTATTTTTCTGCCATTTGGTAGGCTCAGGAATACCCTTCCCTCTCCATTCTGTGTTATGTTTGTTACAGAGCCGTTGGTGTATGCATGGTTCCAGTCCATGCTTTGGTAGTTTTTCGCTATGTACCTCAGGGTTATGTCTCTTCTTTCTTTTTTCAGTCTGGCTGTTCTTGTTTCCAATACCTGGTATATTTTCTACCACCTCTGGAATGATATCCTGCTTCCAGGTGGTTTTGCGTACAGTAGGAATGGGCTTTGGTATTGTTACGGTGTTCATAGGGTCTTCGCTCATCTTTGCTTTGGCTATTTCTGCAAAGTTTCTCCGCTTTAGTTTCCCGTTTCCAAATATATTTAGTCTGATGCATTGGATGATCTGTGTCTTCTTAGTTTCTCTGCTGGATGCTGGGCTCTACTGTCTCTTCTATCGGTCATAGATTGGAGATTTGTAATCTTTTCAAGTTCTACAATTGGCGTTGACTTCATGCCTCCTGTTATAACTCTCATGGCTTGGTTTTGAAGTTTGCTAATTTTATCAAAGTTCGCTTTTGCTGCTTTTGCAATGCCATACTCGAGAACTGGTCTCACTCTTCCAGTGTACAGTTTCTTCAGTATTCTTTCGTCTACTCCCCAGCTTGTGCCACTAGTTTCCTCATGATTGACATTCTTTGTCTTGTTTTCATTCGGTTTCTCTCGATCTGACTTTTCTCTATCATGCCACGATCAAATGTGATGCCCAAGTAGTTTGGGTTGTCGTTTAACCGCATGTATTTACCATTAAGACTTATTTTGGTGTTCTGTGGTTTGTTTGAAAGGGAAAATATCGTATATGTTGTTTTTTCTTCATACAGGTGTTCAAGAATCTGTATAATATTTCCGTTGATTTTATACATGCTCATGGTTGCCCATAGCGCTTAATGCCATTCCCTATCAAACGCCTTCTGAAAATCAACAAACATATTATACAGTTTTTGCTGCTGTTCCAGATATTTCTCGCTTTACACATACATATATATAAATAACTGAAATTCACGTCGTCCAAGCAGGTTTTTAGAAAAGACTCAGGAACCAAGGACAACCTATTTAATTTGAGGAATATCTACGAAAAATGTAGGGAGTTTAATGTAGACCTGTATACATGTTTCATTGATTACACTAAGGCTTTCGATACGGTAACACATCAAAATCTGTGGAACGTCATGAAGGAAATAGCGGTACCTGTGCGAATTATACATCTCATTGAAACATTATACCATGATCAACGAGCCGCTGTCCGAGTATCTGGGCAAACATCAGATTGGTTCGCATAACAAAAGGGAGTTAGACTGGAATGTATGCTCTCACCTTATCAATATAACACCTATGCGCAATGTATAATGAGAAATTTACAATTTAGATACATTTAAGATTGGCGGGTATGAGATTCCAGAGTCACGATACACAGACGACACAGTGATACTATCAATAAGCGCAGAAGGGCTAGAGCTGCTAATTTCAACTGCAAATGGACACAGTAAAGATCAAAACCTGTTTATAAACATAAACAAAACAAAGATAATGACCACCGTCAAAACACAATTGTCAACATAAATTTACAGTGGTTGGTTAGGACATAGCTCAGGAAACGCATTTTAAATATCTGGGCTCCAGAATTTACAAAAATGGCGGCTGCTCGAATAAAATCAGAAGCAGAACTGCCATGGCAATGCAGAGACTGAACAGCCTGAAGAAATTATGGCAGACCACCAACAAAACAACGAAAGTAACAGTCTTGAGATCCTGTGTTGTTCCTGTGGCAGCTTATGGCTGTGAATCATGGACGATTACCAAAACTTCCAGACAAAGAATCGAATCCTTCGAGTCAAAATGTTACAGAAAGATCCTCAGAATACCCTGGACAGAGAAAAAGACAAATATAGACATTCGGTAAGAGTTGAGCATAGAGGAGAACTGGTTTATCAATTCCATTATCTTCAGAAAATGTAAATACTTTGGCCACATCAAAAGACACAACGATCTTGAGAGAACAGTGATGGAAGGTAAAAGAGGCAGGGGTAGACCAGAAAGACGATGGCACCAATATATCCAGGAATGCTTGTGTATGACTGGCGGAGGCTAGAGTTTTGGCAAGGAAAAGAGTTTCTGTTAAACAGACTGTGATGGGAGCGACGTTCTATAAAGCACATGCTACATGATGATATATATATATATATATATATATGTCGAAACGTGTTCAACTGAAACGTGACTAAACTGCAACAAGTTTACAGCTGTGAGGAACAACTAAAAAAAACCGGCCTACAGTGTCTAGAAATTAGAAGAATTTGAGGTGACCTAATACACGTTTATACGATTTTGAAAGGAACGAATAAATTCGACTTAAATAAGCCACGTGCAAGAAATAGAGGGCATATCTACAAATTCCCTAAAAGAAAGCCCAAATTATAAATTAGGAAATAATTTTTTAGTTCGATAATGGTTAATGCTTGGAATGCATTGCCACAAAAGGAAATAGTGGAGGCAGAAAAAATTAATGCATTTAATAATAGATTGGGTGAGCATAGCCTTTAGAACAAGGAAATGTAAATGAAACTAGTTGTTTGCAGACTCTGCAGAGTCTTCTAAGCCAGTATAAAGACATTAAGTTAAGTGGCCATATGTACGATGCACATGATGCCGTTATTTCTGGTGTTAACAGTATTTACCAACCGTCAAGTTTGCAAAATGTCATTATTCTCTGTCTCATAGTTTCCTTAGCAGACCGTTGAAAACATCCCGGGTATGACACGGAATCCGTCCAGAGTTTATCGGTGATTCGGTTTCTAACAACTGAAGGATGTCGACCAGTTGACAGTCATCACAGAATGCAGGTCGAGTATGGTGACAAAAGTGTGTGGAAAACTAAGCAGCGATGTTTAAAGAAGGATGTGAGTTAACGAAAGATCTTCCAAGACCAGGTCAGGGGCATGTTGTGACGTGAGAAATGCAACAATTGATGAAGCAGTTCAGGTGAACCGTCGCCGGAGCTTACGTTCGCTAGCAGAGAAATTGGCCATGTCGCTAGGGACAGTAAAAATGGTGGTTAGCAAGAAAGTGAAGTTTCAGAAGGTATGTTCACAATGGGCACCTCGATTGCTGGCCAATCACCATAAGGAAGAACGCATGTGATGGAGCTTGAACCACTTGCAGTGATACGAAGAGAAAGGTGATTCGTTTCTTTTGCGCATAGTCGCAGGCAATGCGTCGTGATGCCACCACTTTGGTTCAAGCAGCAAAACTGCTAGCATGCAATGGAAACATCCCGGATCACCGAAATCAAAACAATTCCAAGTCACACATTTCTGCTGGTAAGGTTATGCTGACAGCGTATTTTTACCATGAGTGACATTTGTTGGTAGACTTTAAAGAGCTTGGCGTGAACATCAATGCCATCCACTACAATGACATACTAAAAACTTTGCATGCAACAATAAAGAATAAACGACCCGACATACTTTCGCGTGGTGTGATTCTATTGCACACATGACGCGAACATTGTTCAGAAAGCGTTAGCAAAGAAATGCGGGAAGTACCGTTACACCCATCCTATAGCCACGAAATGTTGCCTTGTGACTTCCATTTGCTCGGACTCTTAAAATATGGACTCTTTTTTCTACCCAAGCAATGGGAAGCGTGTCTGAATGCCTATGGCAACTCTATCTAACTAACCCTATTGCATGTTTGTTTCACAACAATTGCTTTATTTAATTACGTCACAATAGATGATGTAATTGTCATGTATGTAATAAAGCCACAGGGTCCGGTTTCACTGCACACGCCTCGTTTATCTATCTATCTATCTATCTATCTATCTATATATATATAAACAGTTTCTAAACGTGTGCAGTGGTCAGCCGGTTACAAGTCAACAAGAGATTGACACAGAGGCAAAGGGAGCAGTTGGACAAAAGCAGCGCAGCCAACGACGCTGCCCGAATCTGACTCGCTGATCAGTGAAGAGATAGCCAATACTAACCCCAGTACAATCGACCCAGACCCCTGCAGATCTAGAATGATCACGCGGGGGTGACTTCAGTGGGGATGAACAATCCTATCGTCCATTGATCACTTTGTGACATGACTCGATACAGGGTTAGGACCCGCACAAAATTAACTACTTTGTCAATGAACGGTTCTATTTTAACTATTATGATTATATATATATATAACATAATTTATATAGTCATGCCCTTTTTTTAAGAAAGAAGATGGTACAACATTGACAGATCTCGAGTATAAATGCTAAAAGTTCAACGTGTGTCTCTTTGCATCAACAATACTAGTGACAAAGAAATCACTAAATAAATGAATTCATTAATCACAGCTCTGAACCTTCATTCAGCAATGCATTTCGACCCATTTCTGTTAAAAAATGCAACCGAATAGCATCCTTTTTTTGTCTGTCGCAAGTGTCTTTAAAAAGCTAAAATGATGTCACATGTTTTTCCTGCACTGTTCTTCTACCTGCAGAATTCTCTTGAAATCCCTAGCAACGATACTTGCAACATGCGGAACAACAGCACCGTATGTCGAATGTCTCAGTTTTACGGTAATCATTTAAAGCCCCTTCGAGCTTGCATTCTTCATTCTTCTTTTTTCTGCTTCTTTGTCTTTTTCTTTTTCTATGTTATTCTTCTTCTTTTTGTTTTTCCTCTTCATCAGCGTTTGTTCTGAAAAGGACGTTGCTGACGTTGTGTCGAAAGTTTACGTCTATACTGCGATATATATACTTCTCTGCTCGACACATCCAATTTCAGCACGGCATTTTTAAACCTGGTTTTCCTTCCCTTTTCGATCACTAGTATATTAGCCAAGCTGCATGTTTGCAGTCTGTTTCAAGGGCCGCCACTTGGAGACGGAATAGCGTTTTAGTTAGTTATGAGTCACTGACCCTGTTACACACAACCATCTATAAGCCGCTGGTTCGTACCAGCCAATAGTCTGTTCTCCTCTTGTACATAAGTGGAACTATTTCATCAGTCTCTCACATCTGTCTCTTATAATTGATTCCTGTTGGATTCCAACATGTTAGTGCTTACCACTGAACTTCCAAACAGTATATGTTCTGAAACGCTATCTAAATCTGTTTTTCTGCTGATATTTAGAATTGATATCTTATACACTGATCTGACTTTAATAAGCGAGATTCAGTTTGATGTAATGAATGATCTTCTGATCATATGAAGTATCGCTATCGCGGTCAGCGCAAGACGTTTAGATAAGGTAAGTGCCTCACTTTGAATATCTGTCTGGTTTATTGAAGTTTTGCTTGGACTATTCCATTTCCAGAATCTTCTAGAATATTGTTCAACCAGGTGTTATCGAGTATCATATTGTTGACTATATCCCATTATACTTGTATCTATATATATATCAACTCCACTGCCTTGTGGAAACCTCATGGGAGGGTAGGGCTACGGGGGTAAACCCAGACAGAAAATCCGGAGTGGTAGCACCTAAGACGGATGGTTTCAAAATCGCGAACTCATTCCGCTGTTCCTGCATCTTGATAGTTGTCCATCACAAGTGATGAAGACCACTCTCTTTGTTCAGCTGTGTGGACAGTCGTATCTCTTGCTGTGTCCGCTGAAATGGGTGACTTGCGCGGTGATTTGGATTAAAGTGAGGAAGAAACTGCGCCTTTTGTCAACCTCGCTCACAGAGCCTAAGCTACCTTTTGCCAGTGGCAAAACATTTATCGAGACGACTGGAGATAGCATAGGATGCAGATTTTGCCTCAGGGTTACCACCGAAGCCTTTCCGTAAACATATAACCCGCAGGGTAGAAAGGTGGGAAGGCATCTAACGCAGTTTGTCGTGCCTTTTCGATAACCACAAGAGGTCGTATGGACAACACTCAGAGTGTGAGTGAGTCTGGCATCTCTCCCCAGCTGTAGTCAGTTCATCATAATAGCATCTAAAATTCCCACACGCCATATTCGTGAAGGTGAACCGGCAGAACTAACCCGTGAGATACGACACAGGTATAAGCGTAGCGCCCTTCAGCCGGCGTCCAGACCAGGATAAACGGATGGAAGAAATCACCAAAAAAAAAGAACGAAATAACAAGTCCAGACGGAAAACAACTCCATGTATCCGTGAACACAAGTGTAAGTCGTCGACTAGTGTGAATTCCAGGCAAATCCGTGGTCTGGCGGCATCTATAATGATCCAAAACAGTAGAGAAATGTAGACTCGCAGCCAGTTACGGCGCCATCTTTGCCAGATCTTAGCTGGTGACAAATTGTCATGCTTTGCATTCCATTGGATGCACCAGCGAGGCAGAGAGGGGGATCCTGCAGTTTGGGCAACCCAGGGCCTCCATATTCAGCCCCCAGGCTTGCGCCCTGAGAGGCTACTCACAGGGTGCCACGCGCGTGGTCTGCAAAGACTGAGACGCCTATGAATGAATATATTTGAATATTTCCTTGCTCTGCCAGATTCAGAATATTTCCTTGCTCTGCCAGGTTCAGAATATTTCCTTGCTCTGCCAGATTAAGAATATTTCCTTGCTCTGCCAGATTCAGAATATTTCGTAGACGGTGACTTGTAGAGAGAGATGCTTAAAGACAATCAGCATCATCGTGTAAACAGCGTTGACATTATGATACGCTACTGAAATATCTCGAATACAGGCTTCATGAAGGGGGATTTGCTGCAGTTTAAACAAATACTTTAAAACAGAACAAAAGTGTGAATGATTGCAAATCCTTGGGAAACAGTTTAATTTGAAACGAAATCGTTGCATTCGTGGCCTATTCTTCACATTTGTGCAAAAAGTTGAACGAATATATTCAGATGACGCTATTATAACTTCTATCATTCTCTTCCAGATGCTTCACTATTTAATTGCCTAATACCATCCTATTGTTATTTTATACAGTAGATGAAATGAAGACATTGCGGATAAAGACTATGGTAATAGCCAATCATTCTAAGCGAATCAACAATAGTGAAATAGTCGAACAAGTATATAAGTTTATATATTTAGAACAAACCAGAACACCAGATGTTTGCAATAGCACGAGCATTAAGAAAACGACTGTATTGGCAAAATCGGCCTTGTGTGAAAAATAGAAATCACTAACCGCAAAGAATATAATGATATAACTGAGTAAAGGGATAATCACTACACATGTAATCAAAGAAGGACTAACAGATCCAGTTTCAATCAAACACTGGATAGAACAGGGTTCTTGCTTCCTCTGAGTTTCTATAATCCACATTCTGAGATGATGATGGAAAATGTTGTTCGTAGTTGAAATAGGCGTGTCAAAACCAATGATATGGAAGTCATTGCAATCAAATTTGCTGAAGACCAAGTCATAGTGAGATGATCAGTGGCAACTTTACAAATGCCACCTAAACAAATTAGCAGCATAGCGAATGAAACTGACGTGACTGAAATAAGAGCTACAGAGGATAGACTCAAATGGAAAGGCATGCTCAGACAACCTTAAAGCTGTCCTAGGACTAATCAACTAGAGGATAGACTCAAATGGAGAGATATGCTCAGACAACCTTACAACCAGTCTTAGGACTAATCAACCAGAGGATAGCGTCAAATGGAGAGACATGCTCATACAACCTTAAATCTATATTAAACTAATCAGCCAGATGATGATGATGATGATGATGATGCTGATGATAATGGCGATGATAATAGACGAGTAAAATGTGCATATTTTGACACTGTGTACTGACGTAAAACAAAAACAATGGAACAACGAAGTCTAATTTTTTTTAAACCAAAAAGGCACATCACCCATGTCGTAAACCCAACATCACTAAGAAGAGACCAAAACTATGTGTCTACATCTCACATTGCAAAAGCGTTATGGATGTAAGCTCTAGTCCTGGTCATGGATAGACAGCAAGGAGAACGTTATCCGATGATGTGGATTATATCCTTAGGGGGATCCGATCTCAGAATTTGCGGAAGGCGGCACGCCTATGTCATCAATAACAGCAGATAAGGATGAAACGCTGATCTACCCTAGGTCACGCGCTGTCCCCAAATAGACCACCACTTCCCTAATCAGAGCAGAGCAGAATTGAGTTCAAACGTGCCAGGGTAAGTTGGCGCTTTATTACTGGGAATAGACGACACCCACTCCACCCCCGCCCGCCTCCAATCGGTTATCCCTGCATCGCCATCGAAGTCGATCTGTCTGTTCTTTTGACCTCAACCACCCACGCGACACACCACTGGAACTTGATTAGAGAGCTAAATGGTGGGCGGAGAGGCGTCCAGGCTGTGGCGTGGCTGGGAATCTATTGAAAAGTCATTGATTTTCTGTGTTCCTTAAAGCAGAAATAAAAAATAAAAAATACAGCTTTTTGCTTCGTCGTGGTCTTTATCTGACAGTAGGAAGCTTCTCTTAGAGAGAGAAGAACGTAAATAAAGATATTTGTTGTTGTTTGTAAATGGCCACAATGAATAGGTTATCTTTTGTTCTCAATGAAAAGAACGTACAATGGCAGGTTGCAGTAGCTTTCCTCACATCCCGAGGGCGCTGAAGAAGGTGGACCGGGGTCCTCCAGGCATTTGTGATATGATTGGCATTAACAACGTATCACTCACTACTACGGAGATCACGTCGATCCCTCACCTCGTTAGCCAGGCTGCCATAAAAACAATCTATTTTCAGGGATGGTTACTACGAAGCCGAGGTGAGGGTCTTGGTCAGTATGTTTTCCCTGACCCTGACTTCTTCTTCGTACGCTGTCAAACGTCAACCTGTATTTTTTTGAAAAAAGCAGCGGTCATCCTGAGGCTGTCGACACTGCCCTAGAGCTTGTCTAGTGTTGTCACTGGTGATAGCCACATGTGCTTTCTCTGGTCCTCGTATGTCGGGCAGTTTTGCAGCAGATGTTCAGCGGTCATTTTCTCGGTACCACAAGTGCATTCTTCAGTGCCACCTATCTTCAGTTTATTGAATAGTCTGTTGTGGCTTGTGCGGAGTCTGAAGACCACACTCTGCTCTCGTCTGTTTAGCTGGTAATAGGCATCGTTTTTTGTGTAGCCAGTATATTATGTTTCCCATTTGGCCATGTATCTGGCCCTAATAAGCCTTTTGGAATCTTCGTAGGTCACACTAGAATCTGGTTGTGGTAGTCTTGCACCTTCTTTTGCCAGTCTGTCTGCCTCCTCGTTGCCTTGGATGTTACAGTGGGATTGAACCCACTGTACCACTACTCTTTTTGGTGCGGACTGCTGGCATAGTTGACAGAGTACTACTCTTAAATCATTAAGTTCAGTATTTTTCTGGCTTTTCAGTGATGTGTCTATGGCCAAGGCATCTGTAAACAGGACTATATGGCTTTCATTGCATTCGCCTGTCAGCATTGCTTCTACCGCAGCCCTCAGTGCCTCTGCCTCCGCTCTGAAATTGCTTGAAAATTTTCAAGTTGCCACTCACATTGTTATTATTCTACCTCAGGAATACCCCTGCCCCTCCGTTCTGTGTTGTGTTTGTTACAGAACCGTCGGTGTATGCCTGGGTCCATTCCATGCTGGGGTAGTTTTCCGTTATGTACCTCAGGGTTATGTCTCTTCTTTCTTTTTCAGTCTGGCTGTTCTTGTTTCCAATACCTGGTATATTTTCTACCACCTCCGGAATGATATGCTGCTTCCAGGTAGGTTTGCGTACAGTAGAGATGGGCTTTGGTATTGTTACGGTGTTCATAGGGTCTTCGCTCATCTTTGCTTTGGCTATTTCTGCAAAGTTTATCCGCTTTAGTTTCCCATTTCCAAATCTATTTAGTCTCTGACGCATTGGATGGTCTGTCAGTCTTCTGAGTTTCTCTGCTGGCTGCTGGGCTCTGCAGTCTCTTCTGTCGGTCAGGGATTGCAGATTTGTAATCTTTTCAAGTTCTATAATTGTGACCCTGACTAACATGTCTGATCAGTAAATGTTGTCAGACGTTAGCCTCCTCCTCAATAAACATATATAAAGATGTTGGTTTTGGTAGACAATGAAAATAGAATTGATGAACGAAATGAAAGACAAACAGCATAGTGTGTTCACATAGAAAGACATGGGAGACCCAGTGATCTCGAGGTAAGGTGTTCGCCTCGGGAGCTGGAAGTTGTGGGTTCAAATCACGATGGTGACGGGATTTTTTCACGTGGATCACCCGGTAAATATTTCCCTGATTTCTGAGTAGTGAGATCAGACACCCGTGTGCGTTAAAAATACCTTAGCCGTTAGAAATCGAAAAGAGTTAGCCTAACGGTCGCAAAATTCGGGCAAAATTCAAGTTTAAAATCTATTCAAATTATTTTAGGAATATTCGCCCCAAACAGAATATGTCGCAAAAAGGGGACTGTGTGGCTATAACTTCAGGTCTTGGTTATGAGGTTAGCTGAGCGGTATAGATGGCGCCTACAGGTTGCGGGTTTACCTTGCTCTAATTTACGCTTCTGCCTTCACCAGTTTCAAAAATAGGCGATCGTATATTTCAAGGGCTAACAGATGCTGGGATTGATCTGGCAAGTCACCAGTGGATGTTCACTTGTCCAAAAATAGGAAACAATGGAGGCCACACCTCCCCACGACGTCTAACGACATTAGTGGACTGAGGTAGAGAGGTAGATAGATAGATATATAGATAGATAGATAGACAGATAGATAGATAGGTAGATAGATAGATAGATAGATAGATAGATAGACAGACAGACAGAGACATACAGACAGACAGGCAGGCAGGCAGACAGACAGACAGACAAACAGACAGACAGACAGACAGATAGATAGATAGATAAATAGATAGATAGATAGATAGATAGATAGATAGATAGATAGATAGATAGATAGATAGATAGATAGATAGATAGATATAAAGATAGATAGATAGATAGATAGATAGATAGATAGATAGATAGATAGATAGATAGATAGATAGATAGATAGATAGATAGATAGATAGATAGATAGATAGACGGATAGATAGATAGATAGATAGATAGATAGATAGATAGATAGATAGATAGATAGATAGATAGATAGATAGATAGATAGATAGATAGATAGACTTACCACCTCGATGAAAACACGTACTAGACAAAAATAGGAACGAGGAAGAAGAAGTTAACATTGGGGCAAATTGACAACAAATGCAAAGAAGCCAGATTGTACCTTTGTGGCATTTAGACAAATGTTGGCGGAGAGAAGTTGCGCTATTGACACTCTCGTATATGGAAGTGCGACTTGGATCACTTACACTGAGATGGAACCGCAACTCAACACCTTTCATCTGAGATGCCTACGGCGTATATTGAGGATTGAATGGCAAAAGAGAGTGCCACAAAATGTCGTACAGCGAGCAAACTCTCCCAGCATATACTTGCTGTTGAGCCAGCGACGTATTCGATGGTAGGAACATGTTTACCGCATGGAAGATGAGAGGCTGCCAAAGGATATCCTCTATGGACTGCTGGCCATTAGAGATATAAAAATCGGCCGTCTCCTACACTGCGATTCAAGGATGTATGGAAGAGGGACATGGAATCGTGCGACATCCCATTCGAGGGCTGGGTAACAATTTCTCTGGATCGAGCTCTTTGAAGTCAGCTAGCTTGAAGGGCATACTGGTTACCTACGCTCACAGAGGTCTTCTGGCCAGAGAGAAAAGTGAAAGACTGAAGAGATCGAGGATCACCACAGAAAGCCAGCCTCGTCAACATGGTTGTACGATCTGTGGCAGGGACTGCCACTCCCGGTTCGGCCTTTACTGGCATATTAGAAGGTCTCCCGTTTCGAAATGTCATATTTTAGTAGATCCATGTTTCGTTCCGTAAAACATGACTGGGACACGGCAGATCCAGATGTTTATTTTAAGGAAGATCATACCGTTACTGCACACACATCGGAGGTCGTGCATATCAGATGCAGCTAGTCCGATCCGCCTAGACATATCAAGAACGCTGCGCCCATCGACGACATCATGCAGCCCAGATAGGTACATTCGTTGGTGCCCTCCACAATGTGATCATGCATTTCAATTCCCCTGGATGCTGTGTCAGAAATGAGATTCTGAACTTTGGTCTTGGCCCAGGATATAGACAGGCCTAAGGAGTCCATATACCGCAAGGATAATTTCAACTACCAACTAAGAGTAACGACACCAATGGATACCGTATCTACGAATTCTCCTGTGTTCTGTACACATCTTATACATGCACATAACATGTGCTATGCTGCATGTTATAAGAAATGTCCATGGAATTGTAGTCGTTGAATTTGTGTTATGTCAAGTAATTTGTTTTCATTCCGTCCTTTGTATATTACCTTTACGTAAAATGTCGACCACGGACAATTATTTTAATATCGTCTGTCTCTTGGTCCATCATCTTCATATATTACGTCCCTCGGCTTTTTACCTTGAAATCACAGGTCAACTTGGCCTATCATCTTTCAATCGCACGTAATTATTTCTATTATCTTGATTGTGCGCGTCCCTTGCTCCATTATCTTGAGGATGTGAGTCGCTCGGCCCATTCTTTTGATGACTCGTGGCTCTCTGGTTCTTATCTTGTTGTGATTTTCTTAGTTCATTAACTTACTATCCCGTGTCCCTTGGTTCATTATCTGGAAATCGTGCAATTTTCTACTCATTAACTGGATATCGTGCAAAGTTAAATCAATTAACTTGATATTGTGGAATGTTCTATCCATTAACAGGATATCGAGCAAAGTTATATCAATTAGCTTGATATCGTGGAATGCTCTATCCATTATTTTGATATCGCGCGTCTCTATGTTCATTATCTTGATATCGCATGTTTCTCGGTCCATTATCTTGACATCTCATGTCACTTGCTCCATTAACAACGCATCAGGATACCTCAAATGTATTCATGTGACACGGTTAGCTCCTTGGTCCATTAGCTTAACATTGTTCGGTCCTTAGTCTGTGACTTGATAATATCCGTCCCCGAGTCTATTAAATTGACGCCGTTTGGTCATTGGTCAATTAACTCTGACATCTCTCATTGTGTGCTGGTTTTAAGTTTCATATGCCAATACTAAAGGGTATTTAAATATGACATTAATAAATTGCTGCCTCGAAGGTGATATAGCTGGAGGGACATGGCTCTTGACTGTCAAGAAATACTTGAAAGCATGAAGCAGTAGGTATTTGAAATCATAATTTTTTTCAAATCAACCCTTAGTACCAAGAGAATGCGATCGAGCTTTTAGTCATATCGGTGACGGACGATAAAATAGGAAGCTCCATGTGCACTCTGTGCACGTAAAATAGCCATTCGTAGTTCAAAGTACCGAAAGCGCATTCTGTTAGGTAGCTCTTTCCGGACGAAAATTTGGAAACAATAATGAAATTCATGCCGAATACACGGATAGACCCTGGTGGGTAGCGAGGTCTGGGATGGACGCCCCGGTCGTTAAAGGAAAGTTAAGCATCTGTTATATCCTCTCCTGTCTAGGTGTAGAGATCACAGCTGAATTCACCGTTCTGCTTGCCGGGCAAGAGTTTACATGCCAATGGCCTCTCCTAAATTATTGTATCCCCAGAATCATCTTCATGATAGGCCACCGGTTTCTTACAGTTTCTTACACCTGTTTCTGCCACTTGTAGGACTTAATAAAGTTTTCTTCAGTTATGTTAAACTGACTCTGATGCAAGCAGCCAGCTTTGCCATTTTTTGAATACCAAAATTACAAGTATTTCTTTTCAATCTAAACACGACGACCAATTGTAGACCAAAAAGTAGCCGCCTAGAAGTAACGATTAAAAGGTAGAGATGCTTTCGGGAATAGTCCCGTTGTGTATTTTATTCTGTTGTTCTTCAGATTTTATACAGTTGTAAATGTTTGGCAGACCACACTCAAACGTTTGACGTCGAAATAGCATTAACCTCCAGACGATGCTGAATGTGTACAGAGCAGTGGTGGTTCCAGTGTTGATGTATGCAAGTGAAACTTGGACTATTTACAGGAGTCACGCAAAGAAGTTGAATAATTTTCACACACTTTGGAGGGTGATGAATGTCAAATCGCAAGACAGGATCCTAGACACAGCTGTTCTTGAGAGAGCTGGTATCCCTAGCATTGATATCATCATTATGCAATCACAGATTCGGTTATCGGGTCATGTGATTCGCATGTCAAACTATCGGTTACCATAAACATTTTCTGCGGTGAGATGCAGAAGGGAAGCGCTCCCTAGAGAGCCAAAAAAGCACTTTAAAGACTCTCTTAAAACGTCTCTAAGGGCTTTCAGCATAATCCTCGAAACACTGAAGATGCTGTGCAAGATCGTAAAATGTGAAACAACATGCGAAGTTTCCAACGAGGATGAATCAGACCAACGGAGACAGAATAGTAAAGCCTGTCAACTATCACCAGCTGGTGAAGCGAACATTCCATGACCTCACCGCCCGCGAGTATGCAGATCTCATATCGGACCAGTCAGTCATCTTCGAACACATCCACAACTCTGGCTAATAGAATACTTCAATGAAAGGACTGGTTGGACAAACGGAGAGAAGGTCTTCATCACTCGTTATGAGCAAATAACATATCGTTCTATTAACGGATTAGAGAAGAGTAAACAAAAGTGAAGGCAGTAGCTAACACTACACTCGGATACACTATTTTCCACGCTTCATTGATTTATATCTCTGCCTTTTATAAGGCAAGCTGAAAGGATCCATTCCTAAATCCATCAACTGACGAATGATTGCCACTCATTTCGGGACATAGATAATTGACAACCTTCATCCAGAAAGTTCGATAACGACCTGCCCTTTCTGCCTTTCTCCAGTAGGTGGTCGTGAGCCGATGTTCATTTTCACAGTTTCATCTCCAATTTTTCTTGGTCTGTCTTCCTCTTCCCCTGTGGAGATATTTCAGGGTCTATCTGCTCACATGTTATTGTGTTGTCTGTAGTGTGTGTCCAGCCCCTTTGCTTACTTTGATCTGCTGCTTCACTGATTGTTGTTGTCTTTTTTCCGATAGACATTCGTTCTCCATGTCTTTCTAACCTATACCCATAATTCTCCGCAGACACATAGTTACGAATAACTGGAATTTCCTCTGTATTGTCTTTATCGTTCCCCGTGTTTCTGTTCCGTACGAGTACTGCCTTGACATTATAATTAAACAGTCTCATCTTGGTATTAGTTTTTATTTCCCTAGATTTCCATATATTAGTCAGTAACAGGAATACTGTTCTTGTCTATCCAATTCTAGCCATTGCATCTACCTCTGTGCCTCCTTAAATACCAATGGAACTGCACAAATATGTCCACTACTCACAGTCACAAGTTTCCAAGCATGCCTGGCTTTTTTCTTAAGGCTTTGGTGTTAAACAGCTTTTTTTTCCGTCATTGTAATATTCCGTCCCTGTTTGATTACATGCTCCCTCACTTTATTTCGTTTCTATTTCCCTTCATTGATCCCGTGCAATACCTAACAGTTAGTCAGGTGTCCATTTCTTGTTAGACAGAATGGAGCGTGTTACTAACATGGACGAAAACCCAGTACGTTTTAAAATGATAACCGTAATCACGCTCTCTATAAGCTAAGACGTTCATGGAAAATGTGACAAACTAAATGGTGTCCACCCATGGTGACATATTATGTGGGTACGCCACTGGACACCGAATATATAATATTTGTTCTATATAATATTTTTTCGGCATATGCGAGACACTGCCCGACAACCTAGGGGCCAGAAACAGGATAAATCACTTTCCTATTAAAGGGACAGAAGTGTCATCAAGCCGCTGGGGAGGTTACCTCCCCGTTTTCAATATACAAGATTGACGTACTTTGTTATGTTTCCAGATTTAGTCTCTTAGTTTCTGTTTCTGACTTAATACTTCAGTTATATTTCAGGGATAATACCTTAGTTATGTTAAATGATTAATTAGCTTGGTTATATTTCATAACTAATTCCTAATTTTCAAGTTTTATGACCTAGTTCTGCTTTGTTTTTAATAGCTCGTGTTTTGTTTCAGTTTAGTATTTCATTGATGTTTTTAGTTAAATAACTTACTGACGTTTCAGATTTAGTATTTGATTAATGATTTTTTTGTTTAATAATTTACTGAAATTCAGCTTCAGTATTTCATTCATATTTTTGGTTTAATGCCGTGCCGATGTTTCAGGTTTAGTATTTGATTCATGTTTTTTTTAAATAATTTACTGACGTTTCAAGTTCAGCATTTCATTCATGTTTTTTATTTAATAATTTACTGACGTTTCAGGTTTAGTATTTTATTTATGTTTTTTGTTTAGTACTTTACTGACGTGTCACGTTCAGCATTTGATTAATGTTTTTGTTTAATAATTTTACTGTCGTTTCAGTATTTCATTCATATTTTTTGTTTAATAACTTACCAACGTTTCAGCTTTAGTATATCATTTATGTTTTTGGTTTAATTACCTACTGACGTTTCAACTATATTTCATTCATGTTTTTGTTTTAATAAGTTATTGATGTATTAAGTTTAGTATTTCATTCATGTTTTTTGTTTAATAACTTACATTGATCTTCTGTTTTAATACATTATCGATGCCCCCAGAACAAGGATTTGCCGGGAATTCACACTATTCGACGGTTTACACTTGTGTGTTCACGGAAACGTGTTGGTTGTTCTTTTCCATTTAGACTGGTTAATTCGTTCGTTTTGTGCGTTTTTTTTCGTCCGATTATGCTGAAATGGACATCGTCTATATGAATAGCACTACGCTTGAAGATGCGTCATATTTGACGGTCTAGTTCACACAGCTGAACTTCACAAGATTGCACCGTATTCCCTAGCTAAAGAAAGTGTCTGCTTTGTTGTATGAAATTTAGACACATCTTTAATGAACTGCCATCTGGAGAGAGATGGGCTCCGTCAGGTGTGTAACGGCCCAAGACGAACCGTTGTTGTATGGTGGAAGCTGGTACTATAAACTGCAATAAGGGTGCTTCAACTACCTTCTAGGTTATGGGACTGATGATGAACTTGCCGATGTTTCAATTTTAGTATTTCATTCATGTTTTTTTGTTTAATAACTTACTGATGTTGCAGGTTTAGTATCCCGTTCGTATTTTTGGTTTAATAACTTACTAACGTTTCAGGTTTAGTATTTAAATCATATTTGTTATTTAAATAATATACTGACTTTTCAGGTTTAGTATTTATTCATGTTTTTGGTTTAATAACTTACTGCCATTTCAGGTTCACAACAGTATTGATGTTTAAATTGTAGTAAATAACTGAGTTTTCAGTTTTAGCCTCAAAAATATATCTTTAGTTTAAAAATCTACTGACATTTCTGGTTTATAACTTTGCTAATGTTTCTGCTCAAGTACCGTATTTTTGTTTTATGTTCAGTACTCTATTGTTGTTTTAGGCTTCGTGCCTTACTGATGTTTTAGGTTTCTTACGTTACTGATGTTTTATGTTTAGTGCCTTATTGATGTTTTAGGTTTATTACACTATTAATGATTTATGTCTAGTGCCTTATTGATGTTTTAGGTTTATTACCTTAGTGATGTTTTATGTTTAGTTCCTTGTTGATGTTTTAGGTTCATGTCTTTACTCGTGTTTTAGTTTTAGTCCATTATAGATGTTTTAGGTTTAGTACTTTATTGATGTTTTATGTTTAGTAACGTATTTATGTTTTAAGTTTAGAAACATACGGATATTTCACGTTTACAACTGCATTGATGTTTTAGGTTTATTATAATATTGATGATTCAGATTTTATACCTTAATTATGTATTTGATCTAAGAAATTTATTGATGTTTTAGGTTGAGTATCGTATTGATGATTTTATGTTTAATAACATACAGATGTGTACATTAATGATGTTTCAATTGGTGTTCATTACTGAAATTTAGGATGTGTTCATTATCAATCGTTCATGTTTTGGACCTTATTGATGATTTCATGCTTAATAACATATTTATGTTTCAGGCGGTGTACAATACTCAACTTTCAGGCAATGTACATAACCGATGTTTCAGACGGTGTACATTACTGACGTTTCAGCTGGTGTACATAACGGATGTTTCAGGTGGTGTACATAACTGATGTTTCAGGTGGTGTACATAAGTGATGTTTCAGGTGGTGTACACTACTCAACTTTCAGGCGATGTACACAACTGATGTTTCAGGTGGTTCACATAATTGATGTTTCAGATGGTGTACATAATTAATGTTTCAGGCGGTTCACATTATTGATGTTTCAGGCGGTGTAGATTATTGATGTCTGATGTTTTTTACTTTACTGATTTTTAGGTTTAGTAACTTATTGAAGTTTCAAGTTGAGCATCTTGCTGATGTTATCAGATTTAGTCATACATTGATATTTCAGGTTTATAACTGTTTGATGTTTCGTGTGTAGTTCTCTTGATGTTTCATATCTAGTGCTTATTGATGTTTCAAATTGTATCTCTTTTTGATGTTTCAGGTTTAATAAGTTATTGATGTTTCAGGTTTTGTACTTTATTGAAGTTTAAGTATTTTTTTTATTGTTCTCTTATCACGATTTTAAAAAAGCGGAAGCATTTTTTTGGTGTTTTTTGTGTGTGTGTGTGTGGTTTCATTAGGAAACGAAGTTAAGAGCAATGCAATTTTATTTTTTTGGAACAATAGTAAGAAAACTGACGCACCAAAAAATTATGAAAATCATCAATCTTTATACAGTTTCCTGAAATGTCACAAGACCCGTAAATTGACCTTCAAGAAATATGGTAAAGCAGGTGTAACAAACATGAAACTGCAATCGTAAAAAGGTATTACTGTCTTGATTGTTGCCTGTTCACGAAAAAGATTTCAGGGGTAAACCATGAGGTAAAATCAGATGTTTGTGCCCCGAAAGCAGTCTAGTCACTTTGTCATCGCTATTTTGGCAAGTTCTGGGACGAGATGATCAATTAGTTTTTGGAAGAGAGGTGACCTGCTGCACATACAACTGCTTATTCTCCATAGATATATGCCTAAGCTTATGACCTGGAGAAGCCTCACAACATCACCCTGCGGTGTTGACATCACCAGTTAAACTGGGATGTTGGAATGTTTGTACCATGCTGACTGGTCAGTCCGGTAACCTGCATGATACAAGTGATGCAAGATAGAAACCGGTATTTAATGAAGAATTAACAAGACTCGATGGGGATATTGTTACACTTCGAGAATCTCTTTTGACCAATTCAGGATCAATGAGTGAGAAAGACTACATATTCTACTGGCAAGAAAAAAGGCATCAAAGACGAATTTGCAGGTCTCGTTTCCTAAGGTCCATAGGGAGAAATTTAAGATCTGAGTAATAAAGGCATTTGATCATGTAGTAACAACGCACTGTGCAGGTTAAGTTGTTGTTTTTTTTAGTTTCGATAGAAGAAAAGAAGAACAAATGCTTCACCGATACTTCGAGCACAATAGTCAGTAGTAACAAAGAAACAATACCTCGTTAACACGCCAGCGTGACATATTGGGAATATGGTGTAAAGCTCATATGTTTCTGGACCAACGGCAAACTAGGGCATCGTCAGTAATACGTAGGCGACCTTTACTTTCCAAGAATATCCTGGTACCCAATGTTGTAGGCTGGTCGGCCCGAAAAAAAGTTTTGCGATCGAAAAATTCTAGCTCAATCTGGATGAAGAACGCCAATCGCTCGGCTGGGAAACCACTGCACTCGTTGCTTGTTACCTCGATTCTCATAGTCAGTAGACCGAAACTAAAACCACCCAGCCACAGGCAACTCAAAACTCAATTTCATTCGTGCCGTCTCCCCAACGTAGGTTGCCTGCAATGAACCTCCAATATCATATGTCTCTTATCTTGACGGTACACTCTCTCAGGCTGACATTAGTCCATCTTTTCATGCTGCTCTACCACTTGTAGCGCTGCTCCTCTTCTCCGTCGACCTTCAGCATTTCCTTCCAGTATTGTTTTCAATAAAGCATCACGTGTTTTTTATGACCAAAATATTTGGCTTGCATAATTGTATTGTTTGTGCAAAGTTATCTACCAATTCCTATTCTCTTCAGCACATCATTATTATAAACACAAATATTTAAATCGTGTTTTTGTAACTCCTCTTCTCGTTTTGCTATCGAGACAATGTCACAGCTTGTTTATGATATCTCCGCCGATTGATATTCCTGTTATTTCTCTATGGATCACCATACACTTTCGCTTTGCATGGAGAATACATTAAGTGCTAGTCAGATGATAAAGGTAGTTCTATAGCATACCTTGAAGTCGGCGAGGAAGTGTTCGTTTCTTCTTTGTACTAAGTCTCCGATTTGTTATACTAATGTCACTAATTATCTTTCTCACCATTTGTATTCTCTAAAAAGAAGTCGGATATCCATTTACAGCTGGGCAGGTTGGAAAGAGTTGAGACCGGGATCTAACCCAGTTACTTTGCGAAGACACCCGTGCACTCTTATGCTCTAAAAGGCATAATTAATTACCGATACGATAAATTCATCCAAATTAGACTAATCATCTGGTGCCGTGCCGATTGGCGTTGGTGACCATGGACGTCTATCTGTTTCTAGCACATGTGTCGTTTGCCAACTCTGTTGTTGACTGTCGAGCGAGCCATTCTGTCAGACTGTCAGCATCTTATGTCTCTCTGACTTCCTTTGTCTCTCTTTACTGCTATCTTATCAGTTGTCTAAACGTGCTCCCTACCGCCTCGACTCATGACATGCTAAAACATAGAATGACTGCCTTGCTCTTATCTTTCCTTGCGAGTTGTCGTTGTGTCTGTGCCTCTTCTAGTACTGTATAATTAATCTTCATTGCAATCTATGTAGTCCACATCACTCTTCTATTCAAATAAATTCTCACAAGAACTTATTCACTGAATCTCCATTTTGTTTCTTTATGGGGACATATATATGTCCACTGCAATTGGTTACTTCTTCTTCTTCTTCTGTGTTCGTTCTCAATCTCCCGCTACCAATCCCTGAACAGGACTTTGCAAGTAGCAGGATGTAGTCCGGAGAACGGAATGCGTTATGTAGCTAATTTACAGCTTGGCTGCGATAGTTGTACCTTTCGGTTCTTCTTCTTCTTCTTCTGCGTACACAGTCAGACAGTAACCATTATTTTCTCGAAAAAAGCGGCGGTCATCCTGAGACTCTCGCCACTACCATAGAGCTTGTCTTGCAGTTCCACTGGCAATGGCCACATCTGCTCTCTCTGATCCTCGTATGTCGGGCAGTTCTGCAGCAGATGTTCAGTGGTCATTTTACCAGTACCGCACGGGCATTCGTCGGTACACCCTATCTTCAATTTGTTGAATAGGTGGTACCTCAGTCTGTTGTGGCCAGTGCGAAGTCTGAAGACAACGACCTGCTCTCTTCGGTTCAACTGGTAATAGGCATCGTTTTTGGTGTAACCAGTATGTTCGGTTTCCCATTTGGTCATGTATCTGGCTTTGATAAGCCGTTTTGACTCTTCGTACGTCATATTGGTATCTGTTTGTGGTAGCCTTGCACCTTCTTTTGCCAGTCTGTCTGCCTCCTCGTTGCCTTGGATGTTGCAGTGTGACGGAACCCACTGTACCACTACCCTTTTTGGTGCGGACTGCTGGCACAGTTTGCAGAGTGCTGCTCTTAAGTCATTAAGCTCAGTGTTTTTCTGGCTTTTTAGCGCTGTGACTACTTCGAGAGCATCTGTCAGCAGGACTATATGGCTCTCATTTTCACTGTGTGTTACCATTTCTTCCACTGCCGCCCTCAGTGCCTCTGCCTCTGCTCTGAAATTGCTTGTATACTTACCAGTAGCGAATGACAGTGTTATTTTTCTGCCATTTGATAGGTTCAGGAATGCTCCTGCCCCTCCGTTCTGTGTAGTGTTTGTTACAGAACCGTCGGTGTATGCATGGGTCCAGTCCATGCTTGGATAGCTTTTCGTTATGAAGCTTAGGGTAGTGTCTCTTCTTTCTTTTTCACTCTGGCAGTTTTTGTTTGCAATACCTGGTATATTTTCTACCACCTCTGGAAATATATCCTGCCTCCAAGTAGGTTTTCGTACAGTAGTGATGGGTTTTGGTGTTGTTAGTGCGTTTATGGGATCTTCGTGCATCTTTGCTTTGGCTATTTCTGCAAAGTTTCTCCGCTTTAGTTTCCCATTTCCCAAATTGTTTAGTCTCTGGTACATTGGATGGTCCGTCAGTCTTCTGAGTTTCTCTGACTGCAGCTGGGCTCTGCAGTCTCTTCTATCGGTCATGGATTGCAGTTTTGTAATCTTTTCAAGTTCTACAATTGGCGTTGACTTCATGCCACCTGTTATAATTCTCATGGCTTGGTTTTGAAGTTTGTTAACTTTATCGAAGTTCGCCTTCGCTGCGGTTGTCCATGCCGCAATGCCATACTCGAGAACTGGTCTCACTCTTCCAGTGTACAGTTTCTTTAGTATGCCTTCGTCTGCTCCCCAGCTTGTGCCAGCAAGTTTCCTCATGATCGCCATTCTTTCTCTGGCTTTCATTCGGTTTCTCTCAATCTGACTTTTCCATGTCATGCGCCGATCAAATGTGACTCCCAGATAGGTTTGGTTGTCGTTTGGCTGCAGGATTTTGCCATTTAGCCTTAATTTGGTACTTTGGGGTTTTAATGAGAGCGAGAATATTGTGCACGTGGTTTTCTCCTCGTTTATTTTGACCAGCCCTTTCGGTTCAACATATCCGTCTTCGGCAGGTATTGGTTACTAACCTTATCCCCGTTTTAGGAAACCTGAAGTCGTGTATTTGTAGTGTCAGTTTCATAATAATTATGACGATTTTAGCCACATTCACAGCCCTCGTTGTCGCCGATTGCATCATGATTTAAAGGTTCGTATTCTTTTCAATTAGGATGCCATTTCTCGGAACTAATTACTATTTTCTTTAATGACTAAATCATATTGGCTAATACTGTGGCTCCTCTGTCTCCCAACCGCAACCAAATACAAAATAAAATATACAAACGTTCTGAACGATCACTGAAATTAGATATGAGGGTGAACAGAGAAATAAACACCGATTATGAGCTTCCATTATCTAATAACAATCATATTACACTGGGATATATAATACTACAAGAGATGATTCATTCACATATATTTATGTAAATAAAAACAAGGTCGGTGGTACGGATAGAGATATCATATCAAGAATACAAAATGCCATAAGTACTTTTATTCAGGTCAGATCAGGTCATCCCGTAACTAATGATGTCGTTGGGGCACACATGAAGATATCCTCACAAACCCACGCTATCTTTCCCAGTTAGAAGCCGCTGCCTATGTCTTATCTGGTCGGAGATTTGTCCCTTCTTGTATGTTGTCCTTCCACCTCTTTTTGGTACGGCCTCTTCGTCTTCTTCCTTGCAACTTCCCGTGCACTATCGTATTTGCAAAAACCTTTGATCTCTTTTTGTGACTGTACCAAGCGTGTTTCCTTCTTTTGACAGTTGTCAAGAGGTCTTCAAAAGGCCGTATTGCTGTTGTAATACTTTCTCGTATTTCCTCATTTGTAACCCGATCTTTGTACGTAACGTTTAGAAGACTTCCGAAACATCTCATCTCCAAGGCCTATATCCTCCTCTGCAGGTCAGCTGTAATTGACCATTTCTCACAAGCATAGAGGAATATTGACAAGATCAATGTACGCATTAATTTATTGCGTGTGGGTAATTACGGAAATCGAAAGAAATTAAGTCCACCACAGAAATACAGTTCTTCAACTTCGTTGCCAAGTACGTCCTATTGTATGGCTCTGAGAAGTGGAGAACAAAGAATAGTACAACTAACATGACCCAAGCTTTCATTCATGCACGGTTGTACCGACTTGAGAGAAAATAATAGTATGATAAAATCACTAATATAGAACTGTAGGAAATAATCGTACAGATAATATTTAGATTAGACTATAGGAGACGGTGTTGCAGCTGTATAAGACACACATTAGGAAACTAGCTGATATCATTATAACGCTGTCACTGTTCTGGAATTCTCAAGGAAAAAGAAGTAGGTGGCAGACCTAAATACTCATGGAGAAGTGACGTTGAGAGAAACCTGGAAAGGAAGAAAGAAATGAAAGAGTGTCGGGAGAGGAGAGATGAGATTAGCTGATGGTGATAGGGCAACTTAGCGAGTTTTTGTTGAAGACCTATGCTCCACATGGAATGTTATAATTTTCTTAGACAATTGATTAAAATCATTTTTACTAGCGGTAATCACCATAAAAGAAAGCTAAAATCATCTTTCATGAATTTTGAATGTGATTGTTTTGTATTTTTTTTTACCGACAAACGAAAACACAATTACTGGCAGCAACTTACACAAAGGCACGTACGTGGTCTAAATTAGAATGGCGTCGATAGTAGCCGTAGCCTAAAATAGCAAATTTCATAGCCTAATTGAAAAGTCATAACATGAGAGAATTTGAAGCTTACTTTAAGGTCATAAACAGAATCGATCATCGATGAAGTTCTACTCTCCTTGAATCGAAAATCGAACGTTGTCCATTGTTGATCCTGTTGTTTTGATGTGATGTTCGATATGAAACAGTTATTGGGCGAGTCACGTATGTTGGTAGTTGGGGGGGGGGGGGATGGAGGGTGAAGTAAGATACTTTGTAGCTGATAAGTACATTGCTGGTCTTAGATATTACAGGCCCCATTAGAGTATGTTGGGAGTGGGTAACGACATTATGAGCATCTTTGTTAAGGCGTGTTGATGAGATTCGCTGAGTATGTTGACATGACACGATTTGGACATGTTGGTGGCCTCCGAGTGGAGCATGTTTATGGTTCCCGATTGGGGCATGTTAACTTTAGTTTAATTTAGTCCAAGAATCAACATCATTGCACATGATTTCACCATGTACTTCTTTAACCCAAAAGTGTTCTGTTCTTCTCCATATTGTTATGGTATCTCAGCTCAATGGACGAATTAGGTAGAGCCGACGAGGATCCCCTAATAAATTGGCTAGATTTTTAACGTCATTTTGAATTTTGCGAGGGCAGCGACCGTTAAGCCTACTCTTTGCGATGTCTAACTGCCGATGAATTATTAACATGTACGACACTGCACACTGGTGTCTCATCTCTACTACCCAAAGATCTGGGGAAATAGCAGAAAGTAAACGAGAAAAAATATTTTTCTTTACCATGATTTAAACCTGCGACCTCCAGCACCCGAGCCGTACGTCTTACCTAGAGACCACTTAGCGTATCATCTTTATAATGGTTTAGAATAGTCGGCAGACGACTCTACCTATCGTTCAACATTTTCGTTGTCCTATATTTGCTAGGCGCCCCCAATAAAAATGTGACGGAAACGAGTTCTGCAAAATAAGCAGGTTCGTTCTAAAATCGAAATCGGCAATCAATTACAAGAAACATTAATGCATTGGAAATCCTCCATACAGATGTGTAAATTAGTGTTGAATTCAAATTTCCTTCTCGTAATAGTGCCGCACAGCTGCTGACAAAAGAAATAAGGAATGAAAAATGTATGTATATTTTGCATTAGCTTGTGGTTTGGCATACGTCATCCGATTTGCAAATTAAAAAGGTCAAACTGTAAATAATTCACGTGATATATTAATTTGATGTCATTTGATCTATTAAAGATTTCAATTCTAGTCTCAATAGGTTTGAAAATAAAATAAATACTTCTGTCGTTTTCTTAAATTTTTACAACTAGATTTCCATACAATATTACACGCCGATGCTTGGAGCCGACGTGGCATCAGTGTCGTCATAGAGATGAAAGTGAATCGTATTGTAGCGATAACCACACTGTTGCATGCCTGCGAAACAACGACATTGTAAAACAGAGATGGTAGACATCTAAATCGTTTTCATTCGATCTGTCTGCGTATACTGTATGATGGCAGGGCGAAGTTCATAACTATATATATATTCTTAGCAGATCTGAGTAAAAAGCCCAGATCAGGTGGACATGATTTGTTCTTCGTATGATTAATCCCCAATAAGCAGCTGTACGGTGAACTCAGAACTCATTAAAAGTGTCTCTTAAAAGCTTTAACACTGATGTCACCTTCTGGCAGCTGCGAGCACATAACCCGTTTCACCTGGCGGGCTAACATCATTAAAAATCATAAGATCGCAGAGCGGAAGTCTGTTGGGAGGCTAAGAGAAAGGTTGCACAGTTGGGCAGAACGCATTACATCTCCACAGCCAACTCCTCAGTATTGTTCCAAGGTGCGGCAGGATCTGCTGTACCAGGATTTATCTTTAAAGCCAAATGAGAACACATCTGGCGGCACGTCAGAGCTGCTGCCATCTTCGTTAGCGACGGGTGACTTACTATTACAACAAATAGTATATTCTACAATGTGTGTGTTTGTTAAAAATTCTAAATTGTTCAAACAAATTGAGTTGTTACCCCATTGGGGTAATTATCCACCTACACCTATATTGCGAGAACTGCTTCAGCAATGCCAGTACGTATTGAATTCGTATTAAGATATTAATCAATCTTTGGTATCACATATACAACCGCTTAAATTTCCTGATCTCTCCGACAAATTATCTCAAGGAGACTGAGACTAAAAGGTAACCTCTCCACCGGTTCACGATTATGCTATCCCGTTCATATCAGAGTGATTTATCGTGTAACTGTCTCTTGTGTTGTTGAGCAGTCCCTCGATTTTTTCGAGAAAGTGAAGAAATATTACATACGTCGTGTCCAGTGACTGAACTAAAATATATATAACGACAGGGATTTGTTTTCTTTTGTCGCCGCTCCATCAATTTAAAAGTAAAGGTAATTTCGTAGAAAGCGTTGCTGCCGAGGATGAGGTGTTGGAGACGTCATTATACTAGGCATTTTTTTTTTTTTGGTGAATTGCAGTTATGAGAAGGGGATCAGTGATCTCGAGTCAAGGTGTCCACCTCACGTACCGGAGGTCGCCAGTTCGAATCATGGTTGGAGACCGTGATTTTTTCACGTGAATTATCTGGTAAACATTACCCTGATCTCTGGGTAGTGAGATCGGACTCCCGTGTCTGTGTCAAGCACGTTAAAAATACATTGGAAGTTATAAATTGAAGAGGTTAGGTTTATCTACCCAATCTATTTGTATCTTCACCCAGGCCTAGTAAGGCGCCGGAAGTTGTATAAATATCTACTTTTTATAGCCGAAGCAATCGGCTACCTGGAATAAGACATTAACTTACCTGTTTTAATACCAGTATACTAAGTATTCCGAGTATTCCAAGGGATTATCAGTACTCTTCTTGAGTGTCTATATTTCCCTAAAAGTAATGCATGTACTAAGTTACTGCTGAGTCAACTAGGACTTTCTATAGCTGATATGGAACTAGTTAGTTTTGCTGGGAGATGCAAACACACTATATCCTGCTACTCATATCTCCTCACTTCCCCCTACTTTTTAAATAATAGCATTGTTCGAATTACTTCTTCTTCTTCTTCTTCTTCCTACGCTGTCAAATATCAACCTGTATTTTTTTCGAAAAAAGCAGCGGTCATCCTGAGGCTGTCGACACTGTCATAGAGCTTGTCTAGTGTTGCCACTGGTGATGGCCCCATGTGCTTTCTCTGGTCCTCGTATGTCGGGCAGTTTTGCAGCAGATGTTCAGCGGTCATTTCCCCGGTACCACAAGTGCATTCGTCAGTGCTACCTATCTTCAGTTTATTGAATAGGTGGTACCTCAGTCTGTTGTGGCCTGTGCGGAGTCTGAAGACCACGACCTGCTCTCTTCTGTTCAACTGGTAATAGGAATCATTTTTTGTGTAGCCAGTATGTTTTGTTTCCCATTTGGCCATGCATCTGGCCCTAATAAGCCTTCGTAAGTCACACTAGAATCTGGTTGTGGTAGTCTTGCACCTTCTTTTGCCAGTCTGTCTGCCTCCTCGTTGCCTTGGATGTTACAGTGGGATGGAACCCACTGTGCCACTACTCTTTTTGGTGCGGACTGCTGGCATAGTTGACAGAGTACTGCTCTTAAATCATTAAGTTCAGTATTTTTCTGGCTTTTTCGTACTTCTTTCTAATCAATTGGTGCTCCGCTAATCTCAAATTTATATTTTGTTTGGCAACTTTGTGGCTCTTTGTGAAAAGGGTATATACTGTCTTTTCACAGTTGAGTAACATGAATGGATAGAATCAGATGCGAAGATATTAGCAGACAAGTGGATTCAACACCAGTGCTAGACCTCATCAAGAAATAACAAACCAAATGGTTTGGCATATGACACATCAAACACCAGATAGTATCCCGCAGAAAGCAATGCTATACAAATACAATGGATAGAAAGGTTAGGGTCAGCCATGCAGGCGATGGATAGCATAAATAGAAGAAGCACTTAAGCTCCTAGTATGCGAAGCACATACTAGGGCCCAGTCAAGAAACCTCTTCATAACCGGTAACTAAAGGGAACAAGCAGGACAAAAACGAAAGAAAGAAGAAGATTGACAGTCTGAAAAGTGTCACGTGATCTCTACAATAAAAACCTTGTAGGAATTATTCTGCATAGGGAAAATAGGGCAGTGATTACACAATGTAATATCCATATGTCTGATAGCCTCTGCTGCCCAAGTCTACAATACTTACACGTTGGTGAGCTTAGTTAAACCCGGTAATCTTGCAAGTGGTTGAGTGTTAGCCCCCAACGGGAGGTAAGATGGGGCAGCACACAAGGTTGAAACGAATTCAAAGCCTGGAGCCAGAGGGGTTTGAGGTTTAGCACACTCCGCCATAAAACAGATGCTTGAGACAGAGGTGCCAGGCCAAGATGCACACCAGCCTGTGAAGTCCCTCCAGTGCCAGATTCTGAGCCTCCACATAGTCCACCTCCAACGAATGTAGGTATCCACAGAATACGCTGCGTACTGAGCAATGGCTCACTAAGACGAACCACCAACCAGTTTTTGAAACCCTTGAAGAACTCTTTACGACAGTAATTTTCATCCAGAGAACTGGGCTTCAGGTGTAAATGTTTTACAAAACGTGGCAAAGAGAAGAAAAGACACATCATACGTTGGATTAATTAATTTACATTGTAAAGTCACTATCATATTTGTAGTTAACTGTCTCATGTTATTCTGTGCTCATTAACAAGCATAGCACCACCATTGCAGATGTGAATAGTATTCGTATCTCTGCAACTTAGACTGGCTCAGAAAATGTGTTTCATATAAACACAATTTGGCACAACCAGCGAGTCGAATTTCTTGCTGTGAAAATACGAAAATACAATCGGACGTGACTTTTTGCTAGTTAAGATTTTTGTTGGAAAAAGAAAATCGGTTGTTTATTGGAATAATATTAGGAAACCGATTACAACCAATATAACACAAGAAGCAGCTATTCAAGTAATGCATGTGTGAAGATGTGCAGAAAAGTAAACATCGTATAATTTGAATAGATCTAATAAGGAAAACACCACAAAACGTGGTTGGTGAGAACATAAAGGGAACTGACTGCGAAAAAAACGTTCTTCCTCTGCTTTCTTTAAGGAAACCAATGACTAATTCTTATATACCTGTAATACACTGCTCTTCTACCTAGGAGATACTGCTAGTGGGCGATTTTAACTTTCAGGTGGTCCGAAGCAGAATAATTACCTGCTGTATTAAAAACGCAAACTGTGAAAACTATCGCAGAATACAGAAACAAACAGAAGTGCACATTTTGAGAACCTGCGTTTTTTTGTTGTTGCAGCAAACGGCTGTGAAAAAGGACACTTACACAAATCTCCAGTCCTTCCACTCAAAATGTTATAGGACGGTCCTCAGAATACTGTGGACCAAACAATGAAATAATGGAGACATTCGACAAGAGTTGAACAAAGAGTAGAATTGGTTCATGAAATTTCATTTCATTCAAAAAATTAAAATACTTCGGCCACAACGAAAGACACAACATATTTCAGAGAACGGTAATGGAAGGTATGGTGCCGGCGAAGAGAAATAGACCAAGAAGGGGATGATACGAAGATGTCAAAGAATGCTTGAACATGACTCTGGAGCTTGCAGGATATTTGGCAAGAGGTCTCGTTTCTTTCAGACAGGCTGTGATGGGAGGATCGTTCTACAAAGGACACTCTACATGATTATTAAAAACATAAAAATAAAAATAATCGGTTAACTATCGCCGAGTTTTCTTCAATTTAAATTGTAGTGGTCGGTATGGACACTCTACCCTGACGTGAGTTATAAAAGAGGACGCCAGGTACACCCAGGTTGAGGAGCCCTGGTGTAGTATATGTCGGTTGTTGTTTTCAAATTCTTTCGCATCCAGAACACTACTCCATACAGCAGTGTATTACAGTATGTGCGAATCCTTGGCATTTAAAAAGAGTTCTATCCCATAATATTTCTACTGAGGTCTTAGTGGTATATTGCCACATGCTTCTATTATGACAATCGCCTTAAAAATAGCCGCTGTCAAAGACAAAGCCTGATTGAAACCATAATGGACAGACTGACATTTCAACAACGGAACGGTATAAAATTTCATTTGAATGGAAGTTAAAAAACATATTAATTAGGACATGCATAAAAATAATCTATTGCACGTGAAACATTAAAAACGATGCTGCATTAGTTGATTCATTTCGTTCACACAAAAACATAAATGTGTTGGTGAGAGATTTTCATTTGACAGAGACAGCGAATTATTTGCGTCCAGCACAGCATTAATTGCAGTCTCCAAAAATGTTTGACAATTACATGCATCGTACAAGGGACGCTGATAAGTTAGTGATTTTTTTTTTCGAAAGAAATGTTAATGTCATCAATGGACGTGCATGATTGAGTAATCGGGAATATCCATTTATACATGTCTGTTTCAATCAAATTGGATAATTGTATACATCGATGAAAAATGTGTTTGGTGTCTGGAAGTAGTTATTATGGTTCTACTGTTCATATTTGCATAGGTGTTATCTCGGAGCGCGTGACAGTTAGGTTTCGATGCCTGCCTGCCGATAAGGAGGTCAGGGGTTCGATTCCCTGGTATGGGATATGTTGCTGTTCTGTTGGGGGGGGGGGGGGAATAAACAAACAGCCACCACACGACTTGTCAACAGCAATGGCGAAGCAACATGTAGTCATCAAGCCTTAAATACCCGTCGACTACCCCAGCAATGGGAAACAGTCGCATGACAGATGGCAGTCTGATGCTGTCTTATGTCAATGCAGTTGTGTTGGTAGTTTTGGAATATTAAAGTGAATAATTATTCAAAGTAATATAGATTTAAATGGATGTGAGCATTCCTGCTCTCTTAAATGTTGGATGTCACTAGTGTTTATTTTGTAGAACATTCTTTTACTATGCAGAAAACTTGCCCTTTTTATTTGGTAGGTCCTTAAACATACGGCATATCTTGGACATTCCATAACATGATTACATCCGCAACACGCTGGCTCCTGCTAACACAGACCTCTGTCCAATCTTGGAAACACTGCCCGCCTCCGAGATGTCGGTCATGTCTCACGGCTTGATCAGGAAACACCGGCTGCACGATACTTCACAAATCGCTTCACAGCGACCAAGGTCTGAAACCCTGGCGCAGTAGTGGGCCATGGATGTGGCAAATGGACGCAACGGGCATCAAACCCCGTAACCGACTTATTTATACTTTAATAATCTCTATTTTTAAGTAACATGGATACGAGTTTTACTTTTTCGATTCATATCTTGTTGATGAGTTGAGTCTTAAACTAGAGTCTGACCTGCTAGAAGAATGTTTGTTTCTTGTAGTGGATGTCGATTTGATCTTCCTTTTAAATACTCAATGATTATGACATTAACCTAGGCGATGGCTTCAGTCCTACGACAATGGTCTTTCAGTTTAAAGTTGAATTGCAGTTCCAACAAAAATGTTGGAAACATGGATACATAATTTGTAAAATATCGTCTGTCTTGTGATTGCCATTTAAGCAAATTCAACAGTGCTCATAATGGGAGAGAAGACTAACATCTGGTCAGGCCGAACACACTAATCGGAGAAGATAAGCCAGAGTCAAGCAAAATATACTAACCAAGAATAACGCCTCATTTTCATGAAGTAATCTCTAGAAACAGGATGTTTCATAGCACTGTGACTAGCCAGGTGAAGGGTCGACGTGATCCCGGTAGTAGTGAGCGTCATGCAGATGAAACCAAGCATCACGAATGAATAGAGCATATAAGCAAAAGAAGAACGACACACGGTTCTATCTGATGATTACTTTTATGTTACGGTTTGATTCATATGAACTGACAGAGGATAGTCTGCCAGAGAGTTTAAACAGAAAGTGAAAACAGCAACATCTGCGCTCGTCCTCCCATTAGGACCGTTGTATATATTTAAATCGTGCATTGTTGTTTTGGAATATTTTGCAGTGACTTGCCAAGTTTTATAAATACGCGCTTCCTACAAACATCACAAAAACACACACCCTTTCAGTACTTCCAAGAAGTTTTCAGACAACATTTGTCTTTTGACAGATATTTATAGAAACTAATATTTGGACAGCGAACGCATTGACTTTCGACATGATTTTTTTTGTTTTAACCGAATGAAAAGAAACGACAACAGAAGACATATAATCAACAATACTTATACAAAACTATCAAGTAAAACAGGTGAACAATTTCAGGTACTTGAGAAATATCATTTCAACAGATGGAAACGGCGACAGCGAAATTCAAAACACTCATTAAAACTAGTCTATAGTTTATCCAACGGAGATGAATTCGATGTGACTTGATACTAGTTTGTAAATTATTCAGTGGAAAGGATACATAAGACTTTACGAAGTTTTTCAAAGCGCGGACCTTATAAAAACAACAGGACACAGTTTCAAATTGTTTAATGACAGGTTCACATTAGATATTAGGAAATATTGTTTTAGTCAGAAAGTGGCGAATGCGTGGAATGCATTGTCACGAGATGTGGTTGAGGCTGAGTCAGTTAATGCATTCAACAATATATTGGATTGCCCCAGTTAGATTAAGTATCGGTGGAGTGTAATAAAATGGCTGTATACAGACTATGTAGAACCTTTTAAACCAGTATAATGAAGTTAAGTTCAGTAATAAAGCTAGCCAAATCATTAGGCACATGTTCACGGTATTACAATGTAAATACGCGATAATGGATACAAAATTAACATTACACAACCTGATATTTCTTGCCACAATCTGCAAGCAGTTTCAGAATTGTAGATTAAGAAATAACGATATAAAAAATATCGTAACAGCATAGATGAAGTGCAAGCGACGAATACTTGGAGTAACAAGAACGGTTAGAATACGAAGCGAAGATATTAGGAGACAGGTAGGCACATCACCCGTGCTAGACTTCATCAAGAGACAACAAATCAAATGACTCGGCAACGTGACACAACAAACACCAGTTAGTATCCCTCAGAAAACAATAATATGCAGACGCAATGCCCAATGGCCGTCCAAACAAAATTTGGACACCAAAATAATAGTAAAGCTTCCCATTTACGATGCATTTGCGATGGCTTGGTCAAGAAACCTCTTCATAACGTGACGTTAAACGGCACAGGCAAGACAAAAGCGAAAAATAAGAAGATTAGTGATGAGTTAACATCAAGAAATAGTTTTACGGTATTTGACCCATTATTGCAACGATGTAATTCTTTAAAAAGGCACACGTTTTTGTTGACTAATTTACGAGGGGCTTTCGCGTCAAACTGGGACTTTTTTGTAAGGAAAAATTAGTCAAAAAGCCGTGTATTTTTCAATTTAATCACCTGCAACGTTAAGCACTTAATCCAGCGTTTAAGTAACGCTTGAACAACTTCCTCGTAGAAAGATTTATCAGTATGTCTGAACCAGTCCCCGGCAGTCTATTTCACTTCGTTATCCAGCAATTCTTTTAGGGGATCAAGCAGGTTGAAATCCTTTGGAGCGAGGTCTGGGCTGTCAGGTGGGTGTGACAACACCTACCAGCCAATATTAGTGCAGATGGCACGCAGTGTAGTGAGCCGTATGTGGTCGATCGTTATCTTGCGAATCATAACAGCCTTTGTGATCAAACCAGGCCGTGTTTATCCGCAGACGGTGGTTATGGACAGCACTTATTTCGATTCAAAAGTATCTCATTACCGTATTGGTGTTCAGTGTCTCATTACCGTATTATGGTTGAGTGTATCATCACCGTATTGGTGTTCAGTGTCTCATCCCCGTATTATGGTTGAGTGTATCATCACCGTATTGGTGTTCAGTGTCTCATCCCCGTATTATGGTTGAGTGTATCATCACCGTATTGGTGTTCAGTGTCTCATCCCCGTATTATGGTTGCAGTCTTCTGTAAATGTCAGCAGGTTCCACGTTTTCTTTCACACGAAACGTCATCACAATACGATGTTCCATGCAAGCACTAACAGTGTTGTTTGCCATTTGTATGTATCTGTCACGTGGCTCGCTCATGACAAATGGGCCACCTAGCAGCAATTGGACACATGTTCCCCTAATTAATGATAATATTTCTAATACGGTATAACCCATTCAGGTAGAACTAGAACAAAAAGTCCCGGTTTGATTTGAACACCCCTCGTATAATTATAAATATGCCAGCAGAAGTATTGACCAGAACCTGTAATAACAAAAGTTCAATCAATGTTTAACGAAATTGGTCTAATAGTGGCAGAATTGTATCTGTATTCGGATGAATAGTCACAATCTTTGCAGACAATGCAGCCCTGGTCACATACACATAATCCGATTTACAGATCCGTCTAATTCGGGTGACGACTTCCTGTTATTTTTGTTGGATTTGAAGACAACAGTGATGACCCAGGGTGCAGACATCCCGCCTCCTTCCTGCCCCACCCGAGAATAGGAATGGCCTGAGCAGAACATGCCAGACTGTCGAAGAAAGTGTGGCAGATAAACTTGCTGATGATCTCCACCAAGGATGATGTGTACAGCTCGTATGGGCTTAGGGCTATATTCTTTGGCAGCGAATCCTAGACAGGGAATGCTTCACAGGAAAGAAATACTAAATGCATTTCATAGGTGATGCTTGGGGACGGCGTGGGCTAGTGGTTAAGTGACACGGCTAACAAACCGAAGGTGATGGGCTCGATCCCCATCACAGCACCGGCTGTTATATCTTAGAAAATGCAGGAGGAAGCAACTCTTACGTAAAATGCATGCTGGGACGACAGGCGCAAAATAAAAACCACAGTGCGACGCACACCGACTTGGGGATTAGAGAAATAAGTCGATCGCAAAGAAAAACCCAAACATAGGTGCTGCTTGGGGAGCATATCTGAAATGACAAGAAAGAACAGTGTAACAAATGGCGAGGTGTTGGACAATGTGAGGAGTTTCAGTTTCTCAACGTTCCTTTCGATGGCTGGAACAGCTTGTACCGATTGAAGGATGGGCGAATTCCCAAAAGTTATCCTATTAGGAGAGCTAACATTTAGCAACCGAAACAAAGGAGGATCCTTCCTCCCCCCCCCCCCCCCGCCCCCCCCCGCCCTTACAAAGACGTTTGAAATCGACAGACATCGCCTCAAACTGGAATGAAGTTGTCAAAAACAGACCTGGCTGGAGGCAGGATGTTTTTTTTGTCTGGCTTCCAAGTCGGGGAAGCCAAGCTGCGACAAACTGCAGACTTTTAACGAGTGCGACAGCTTCTGACAATCTGTCAGGCGGTGAAGTCAGTTGTCTCTCGAAACAACATAATGTCAGTGATGGTAAAAAACTATCTTCCATGCTTCTCTAGTCTAGTGGTCATAATATACTATTTAGGTGGATTAGACATGTGATTGATTGCTCATGTTGTGACACAGCTACATCTATAACGGGTTTAAACGGCTAATATCAGTGGTTAAGTAACACGGCTCACAAGCCGAAGGTGCTGGGTTCAATCCCCATCACAGCACTGGCCGTTACCCCAGGGAAGAAAACATTTAACAAAAGGAGCTGGTTGCAGACCCTTACATAAAATGCATACTGAAGTCGGATGCACTGGGCCGACAGGCACAAAATAAGAACCGCAGTGCAACGCACACCGCTATAGGGATTAGAGAAATTAGGCAAACGCCAACAACAACAACAAAAATCGCTGAAAGAAACCTACGGAAAGACGGGACGACCTGGGGGAAGGAGAGGTTGGAATAGGAAAAATAGGAAGCCAAACGAAACCACCGGAGCGGTAGTAGAGAAATCAAGAACAGTGAAAGCTTTTTTTTTAAATTTGCCATGTCCTGCTAGATCCCAGCCAGCTAAGCAGGAAACACGTCATTATGCTACCGCAATAGCAACATCTGCTGAGCCACAGCCTGCATACCGTCTGTCTCACGGAGATATCCTATGGAACGGCACATTCCTAGGCCGACTAAATAACAAAACTCATATTTTGTCAATGCGGATAACTAATCCATGCTCCGCGCAAAAAAAATAACACAAATTCACGGTACAAAACACAACATATCACTGTTTACAGTGATCTTTTCCCAAAATCCTGTCATGAAACCAACTGCATATTCATTTGTGTTTTCTTTACACGCTATTGTAGTTGCCACATGCATCCTCTGTTATTTAGTCGGCTTAAGAATGTGCCGTTTCAAAGGGATTTCCCCTGAGTCAAA
The DNA here is from genome assembly GCA_036924085.1 of Ariolimax columbianus. Classification (NCBI taxonomy): domain Eukaryota; kingdom Metazoa; phylum Mollusca; class Gastropoda; order Stylommatophora; family Arionidae; genus Ariolimax; species Ariolimax columbianus. The sequence continues at coordinate 61,949 of JAVGWX010000139.1, forward strand.
ATGGCCGCACAAAATAAGGCGACGCTCTAGAGCAACCGTCGTCATCCACTGCACTGTATTATTTATCCAGTCTCCCTGATCTGTCTTGCTACTGCATTCAGTTGAACTCGGGCGTGAGAGTGAGGCCGACGAACTGTACAACCATTTCTCAGTTTATAAAACCAAATTCACCGCGCAAGTCAGTCTCTATTTGTTCACCCATTAATAAAAAGACTGGTTGAGCGAAAATAGAAACAAGGCCTTCATCACCCGTGAACACCACATAATTGAACTTAATAAGAAATGCATATCAAGCTAGATAGGACACATTCAAAAATGGAGACACAAGTTAATGGGACCTAGAAAAAAATGGCTCAACATCCAAGGGGTTAGAAGATATAAGGTACACTGATGTCAGCCGTAGATAATAACAATACTAGTTGTCCATCGCAAGTCAAGCCAACAACAACGCCAGACACGTGTATTTAGATGTGACCGCATATGTGACAACAGGGAATACCTGTATGGATAAGGAATAAAAAGGGTTTGTCCACACAGTAGCTTCGTCTTAAGCAGATCACTTAAGTAATTCATAAAAAAGGGCAAACATGGTGCTCGAACAAGTTTCAGTTACAATTTCAGTATTCTGGCAGCTTGATCACTGACTACTGGAGAAAGAGGAACATATATGCACACTTACGAAATAGGCGAAGTAAAGAATTTAATGTTGTTACAAAATATAAAATGCAGACTTTTAAATTTGTATTAGTACCAAGACATTTTGTGTTGTTGTTGGTGTTGAGGACTTTACGAACAAACTCGTTATGCGTTTTGGCCTAACACTTTCACAAACTGTGGTATGACGAGTGTGTAAGAGACTATGAGCGGGTGGAGTTTAATATATATGCAACGTAAGTCATAAATCTTAATCGAATAATTGATCAACAAGGTAGTTAATTTTGTGCGGATCGCAAATTGTCTTCAGCGGTGCAGCCTTGTCACAAAGTGGACGTTTGGACTATCGATGCCTACTGACGTCGCCCCCGAGCGGCCATGCTGTCGATGTAAGGGTGTAGGCTCTTTGTTCTGATTTTTGGGGCTGCAATTTCATTACTGGTCAGCGGATCAGGTGTCATTACTTTTGTCCGACTGCAGTCGCACTCCCTCTGCAAACCTTCCCCCTATTGTTGACTTATAAACGGTAGCTTCTGTGGTAAGTTTAAGAGGCTGCAATAACGAGAAAGCCAGAACGGGAGTATTATCAGAACATCTCCTCGAAACCATGCTGTGTATAAACATTTCAATTGGAACTCTCGGCTAGTGAGTGTCATTGACGAGATCATAGGGATGTACAGTATTCAATGGCGTTGACCTCAAAGCCGGGGTGAACGCACGTTGAGGAGCGATGGGTACGATTAAATCTACTGTTCATAATAACTAGCCTACAACGTAATAAGCACATTGGTGAATCCCCTTGCTCGAATCAATTTCGAATACTGTCATTGCGTGATGATATGTCATACACATTGTGTGGAAACCCGTTGGAGAGACGAAACAGAATTAGCGCCCCTTTCTACGATAAGACCTCAATGTCTGTACGGTCACCCGCGTTCGATAACAGGAAGCAAAATATTTGGGTCGATGTCATTTTTTTTTAAATCAAGTGTTTCCGTGTTTGAGTCGGCGGCTCTTTCAGAAGAGACCCTTCGCCGCACTGAGTGAGTTTCGGTTATATATAATTTATAGAAGCAAGATACTCTTAGGCTTCGCCTTCTAACTTTTATATACCCCTACCGTGTGTTACCAATGTGTATTGTGTATGACCCAGGCGCAAAAGTTATCCACATACGAAATGCATTGCTTACGAAAGGTCACTGAAAACACAAGAGGAGACAGAATGACAGTATTCCGAGTATTCGGGGCAAGGTTGGAACAATACCCTGTCACGATTACATTGAGCAAAGGAGAAAACAATTGGTTTGGTGACATTGTGAGATTGAAACCGGGCCACATACCACCTTCTACGGGAGATCATCAGGACAAACAACGAGAGGTAGACCGATGAATAACTGGATAGACAGCGTAACACGACCTGCTGTAAAGTGGGGATAAGTGTCACTCGTACCACGAGATAAGCGAAAGACAAATACATACCACGACACTTGGCTACACCCCGGTAGAATGTGAGACAACAAAAGAAGAAATATGTTTAAACACAACTAAATCTGCCAAAGTATATTATTTAACAATTTCAAAATACAATCTTTATGAGCTGAAGAAAGGCATAACAGGTATTGATTGATTCGATTTCTAGGGAGAGCAAGTATTTCGCCGACAGTTTATTGGATCGACCACGCCTGATATGTATAATATGTGTACATATATATAATGGTAAATATTTTTTTAAACACTTTTTTCTGTTAAAACTTGTGAATGACCTGTCTGGGATCCGTCAACATGTTGATATATTAACAGGGCCCACTAGTAGCGGATGTATACTAAATTTCAGCTCTCTAGGGAATGGGGAAACTGATTAAAATGTGAGAAATAGAAGTCCACACAAAAGGGCAGCAGACTTGTCAAGTTAAATAAAAGCTCGTGGGAGCACTCGCTGAACCAGCTCAGTTCATTCTTGCCAATAGTGTATGTCATTAAGATTTCGGTGGAGCTGCATTTTTGGGGACAAACAATGTGTCGATTGTTGTAAGCTTACGTTGTTGTAGGATTTATGATACGCCATCTATCCATCTGCTCATATTCTTTCTCGTGCCATGCAGCCATATTATATATACGCCTGGAAAGTTAGTTGATTAGGTCGAACTTTCGTAATATGACAAACTATGTTTTTTTCTCTGTAATGATAAATTGAGCACAAAGGTTAGTGAACAGAGTTGGATTGAATAACTCGGGACAAAAAGTCCCGACGTACATTGGTTGAGCGTATATGCTCTGCTGGAATATGACACGTTTTAATCCATTGAAAGACACAAGTAGCTCAAATGTTTCTTATGTCACAATTGTTCCCATTGTATTTCTCCAGTGACATCGATTACTTTTCTTAGACATATCATTTCACAAACATTTTATTTTTCCAGTTCTGTTTTTGAGATTAGATGGCGCACGTTTGCCAGAGATAGCACAGGGTAGATCTACACATATCGTTTATCTGTTGTTTAGTTTCCAAGCTGATGCTTGGATGTTTAAGCAGTTGTGGCAGTTGATTAGTCACAGGGCACGCTTTCTAATAGCTAGTTTCAATTTATCTTTAAATCATCTCCTGTAAAACTTCACATGTATTTGAACACGCGCTCTTGTTTAAGATATACAATATTTTAAAGTATAAGTGAACCTGATGTTATGCCCATCTTAATAGTTACTGTCTTTGATAAAGTAATCTATATATTACATCTTTCACAGGCTGTACCACTTTTCTTTACATGATTTTACAATCTATGGGTGTACTTTTTTATTAAACAAGTTTCCGTCAGAATCAACGAAGACACCTCAGATTGGTTTGAAATCCACAAAGGTGTTACGCAAGGCTGCATCCTCTCCCGCAATGTATTCAACATATTTGCGGAAAATTATCAGGCGAAATGTAAAAGCAGCCGAACACTTTGTGATTTTAGACCCATTCTCAATTGGAGGAAAGGTGATCGCAGAACTAAGATATCCTGATGACACAAATGCACGCTGAAACTGAGCTGAGCGACTTGTACAACTGCATATGTAGGCCAGTTCAGAAGCACAGTGAAGATCATAATAGTGCAATAAATACCAAAATACAAAGATAATGTCCATTGGCACACACAGACCCTAACCGAAGATCACAATTGGTAAGAAAGAAATTAAACACGTGGATTACTTTGAATACTTTTGCTCTATGATAACAAACAATGGGGACTGTGCAAGATACGTAAGGAGAAGATTGTCCAAAAGTGATGCAGAAACTGAATAGTATCAACAACATGTGGTACAATACTAACAAAGAATTGAAATTAGAGCTCCTAAAAACATGTGTATTCTCTGTGGAAATATACGCATTTGATTTATGTACCATCACACAAATATTAAGAAAGAAGATAGAGGCTTTCAAAACAAAATGCAGCAAAATGATCCTAAAAATACCCTGGGAAATGAAAATAACCAATAAAGTCATCCTGCAAAATATGAGTGTCCAACTGGCTTATAAACCACGTTATGTTTCGGAAGCTAAGGTTTTCCGGCCACATCAAGCTCCATGGCGGACTGGAAAATACAGTTCTGGAAGACACTGTCCCAACAAAGACGAGGCAAAGGTTAATTAAGGTGTAGAAACTTAAATTACATCAAGGGCAGCCTAAACATGAACATGGAGCTGACCTGTAAACTGATTGGCTGTGATAAGAGCGACGTTCTACCAAGGACATACGATATTGAACGTTTGCAAAATGTTATAATGCTATATCTGGGTACTAATGTATATTTTGAACAGCAGTGGCTAAAGCACACATCCATATCCTACTCATGTCAAAAGTATATCGGAGACATCAGTTAAATATGTTACATGTTAATTCACATTATCGGGATCAAGATGTTGAGCAGCGCATGAGATTCAGTGGTTAGCGGCGCATAGCTGACTGCTAGCGTCAGGGCAAGCGAACCAGAGCTGCCAAGACCCTTGTACACCTCCACGCGGTGATCCTGGATAACAAGCTGCAGCAGGGCGGACTTGCTAAGGAGAAGGGATCGAAGAGGGAATGCTAACCCGGTACTAAAAAAATACTTTGCTGAAGTCGGATGTTTTGGACCGAAAGGTGCAAATATCGCAGTCAAGCTGTAAACGACGACACAACGCATTCCGTTCTCTGGACTACATTCTGCTACATAAGCCCTGTCATGGTTTGGTAGCGGGAGATTGAGAACGAACGAAGCCAAGGCAAGCCAATTCACATTATCAATGCTATGACATTACCTAAAAATCGTACTTGTATTCTAGAGTTATCTAATATTATCTTCTATGTGCATGCAGTTTTATTTTATGGAGTAAAAACCTGAAAGATGACCAAGAAAATGGAGAAATCATTAAACCTTGGAAATGTGGGTGTTCAGAAGACTTGGGCTAGTATCTTGGAAAGACAGAAAAAAAAAATAGTGAGGTTCTGGAACAACTCAAGATGGAGTGGGTTATTCAGACGGAAATACAATGCAAAAAAATACAATATTATGGTCGTGTCAAGCGTCATGACAGTCTGCTGAAAGTTATTTTGGAGGGAAGAGTGGAGGGCAAGAGATCCGGAGGGCGTCAGAGTTACAGATAGACAGACAATATAAAGATGTGATCGGGGCACGGTCTGACTGAGTGTACAGAAGGACAGACAACATCAAGATGTGGTCTGGACACAGTCTGACTGAGTGTACCGACGTAGCACGGGACAGAGATAGTTGGAGATCCATTACCGTCAACTTACGATGTGGAAACGGTACTTGCTGATGATGAAAATTGTTCAGAGTTTATTTATTTCAACTCTATCAACAATGTTTGTGATCTGTAAATTATATCTTTTTAATCAGTTTTTCCCAACTTCTGTACATCTGGGGACCGGTGAAAATAGGAAGCAATTATCGCGGACCGCTCAGATAGAATTTAAAAATAAACTCCCTATTTATATACGAGTATTTTGTGTATTCGTTTTTAAATCCAATTTAACAAATGAAAAGTGTACAGTTTTTAAAATAACCAGAAACAGAGAAATAAAAATATGATAACAATAGAACGTCTTGATCTTTTTAGAAAGCAATGGTCATCATCATCATGTAGCATGTTTTTTACAGAATGTCGCTCTCAAGACAGCCGATCTGTAAGAAACTCTATACCTGGTCAGAACTCCCGCTCTCCGCAACTTTCAATCCCAGAATCTCTGTAATGCCCCTTATCCATCTCTTCCTCCTTTTCCCTCTTCCAAGTGCTAAACTATCCAGTAATGATCTTTATAAGTCATTCTGGAGTTTGATGTGGTCGAAGTATGATAAATTCGATATATCATTCAAGTAACGATAGTAAGAAATATGTTACTTATTATTTGATATAATATTTGTTAACCGTGGCTGCAGCGTTTCTGAGATACGAAGCGATGCATTGACATATATTGTTACTCTGTTTTTGATCACTGACAGAGCTAAAAAAAACTCCACAGTTTATCGATTAACTAGCAATAATAATTTCTTGAACCTGCAAGAAATTTCTGCAAACAGGCAACGTTCTGCGGATCGACGGATGGAAAACACTGTTTGAAATTATTGTCATATGATATTGTTGATTCGTTTAATTGCCTTTGGATGCATGTCATCAATACGTCACAATTTCAAACAATCTAAATTGAGCATTGACCAGCTGATGTTCAGTTATATCCGTGTTTCATATATTTTCTCACACATTTGCCATATTAGCAATTGATATTGTACGTGTCACGGTTTCTTTTACATCCATTATTTCTCCCAGATTGATATTATTGTGACTTGCCGCCAACCTTTTGGTACTTTTCTTAGATCCCACGTTCACTAATATATATTATTTATTACTTTTCATTTTAGTTTCAAAAATGTTTGAATTGTTTGAGTTGGAAATTCGTCTATATCTGGTAACGGATGTCTCCTGATGTTATTTATATTTCCTTTTATTTTATTGAGATAGTATATCTATTTTTATATAATCTCTGTTTTATGTAACACATATTGAAGCTCTCTGGGGGATTGTTGGGTTGCAATGTTTTTGGCAGTAGCATTTACGTCGTTATTAACATCCAATTTTGTCATTTAGGATTTCAGTAACATTTCGCCCATCCCTTAACAACTATGCTTTGATACTTAAACAACAATCTTGTTGAATGTTGTTTGTTCTCCATATTCAGTCCACGATTCTTCTTTGGCGACTGTGTACGCTCAATACAGAGATGATAATAACTAAAGGAGTAATAATATAGACTGGCCTACTGGCCCCATCATGCAGCTCATAATGCCACTCAAATAACCCACCAATAACGATAGTTTATGTTTAGCGTGACTAAAACAGATTACAAAATGTCGCGTATCTGATATACAGCGACATAAGAAAGACAATGGAAGCCTGTAGCATGCTATTTTTAGCATCATTGTGGTTTGGATTCAACTTGAATAGGAAACACTGCGATATTTCGATTGACTGTGATAAACTATGACGTCTACTACTATTATTTGAAGCAGTGATATTTAACGTTAAATGGAAGTCATCATCATTGGCTCTTTTCGTCTTGTCAGACGATAGTAATTGTGTTATTAGCACAAAGCCCGGATAGAAATATAGAGGCCATGTGTTGCCAATGCAGTATGGTCCCTCTCTTATTATGCCTTGTTTACTCCAATGGAAAGGTGAAACAAATACATTTGGAATAAGGCTCTATCTGTTCGCCTGTCGGGGCTTCACTCCTAAATCCAGCCACCAACCAAGGCTAAGGGTCTGGTCTGCCCTGCCACAACACTCAACTGAGGTTGCCTTTCCTCGCTCTAGGATAAGGCATTGTATCCTCTTCCGTAAACTCCTTTGCACATCGACTGTTGTCAGGTTTTGTAGATGCTGACCAAATTTCAGAATTGGAAATACGGCAGCATTAAAGATGCCAAACACATATTCATCATGTTATAATTTACGTTGTAAGTCAAATTAGCCAGGAGGTCAAACGTTCATTTAACAATCCCAATGCAAATGGTTCGAATCGCGTAGTGTCCATTTAGGAATACACTGATTTGTTTTCGTGATGTGATCACTGCTCCGCGTAAATTAAGTAATGGCAACCTACTGTAATGTACGCATGCCCATACACTTTTAACAGTCAAATAGGGCGTCAGTTGTAGCGATGTTCTGCAAAGGACATTCTACTTACATTTACACATTTTATGTGAATAAGAAACAGGATCACATAATACATTAAATGTATTCAAGAAATACTACAACACTAGCACGACTGAAAAAAAATCTACTTTATTCAAAGTGACTGAGAAAGTATACAATATGTTACTTGTCTGAGAATTTATACAGCCTTTAACGTGACTGAGAATGTCTACAATGACCATGGGTGGCTAAGAAAAACTACAACAGTTAACTTAAATGAGAACGACACCAACATTCAACGTAACCAAGAAATGCTTCAGCATTTAACTGACCAAGAAAGACTACAACATGTAACTTGACCAAGAAAGGCTACATCATGTAACCTGACCAAGACAAACTATAACATATAACCTGACCAAGAAAATCTACATCATGTAACCTAACCAAGACAAACTACATCATATAACCAAACCAAGAAAGGCTAGATCATGTAACCTGACGAGGAAAGGCTACATCATGTAACCTGACCAAGAAAGGCTAGATCATGTAACCTGACCAAGAAAGGCTGCATCATGTAACTTGACCAAGACAAACTACAACATGTAACCTGACCAAGAAAGGCTAGATCATGTAACCTGGCTAAGAAAGGCTACATCATGTAACCTGACCAAGAAAGGCTAGATCATGTAACCTGGCTAAGAAAGGCTACATCATGTAACCTAACCAAGACAAACTACAACATGTAACTTGACCAAGACAGACTACATTATGTAACCAGACCAAGAAAGGCTGCATCATGTAACCTGACCAAGACAAACTACAACATGTAACCAGACCAAGAAAGGCTACATCACGTAACCTGACCAAGAAAGGCTACAACATGTAACCTGAATGAAAAAGTCTACAACATTTAACTTGGCTGAGAAAGAATTCGACACTTAAATGGTCTGACAAAAACTATAACAATTGTCCTGGACATGAAAGACTACAACATTGAATTTGGCCAACAAAAGCTACATCATTTACCATTATGAAGATCGACTACAACATTTAGCCTGCATATGAAAGACTGCATCATTTAACCTGACTGCGAATGACTACAACATTTAACAACTGAGAAAGAAAAGAATCCAGGTATTCAAGAGAATGACTGTACCATTAAACTTAACTGAGAATAATTGCAACATTTAGCCTAACTGAGAACGCCAGCTATCCATGTTTTCAAGCGAATGATTTAACATTTAACCTAACTGATATAGACAAGTATCAATGTACTCAATAGAATGACTACAACATTTAACCTAACTGATATAGACAAGTATCAATGTACTCAATAGAATGACTTCAACATTTACCTTTACTGAGAAAGCCAAGTATACAAGTATTCAATACAATGACTTCAACATGTAACCTTACTAAGAAAGCAAAGTATACAAGTATTCAATACAATGACTTCAACATCTAACCTTACTAAGAAAGCAAAGTATACAAGTATTCAATACAATGACTTCAACATGTAACCTTACTAAGAAAGCCAAGTATACAAGTATTCAACACAATGTCTTCAACATGTAACCTTACTAAGAAAGCAAAGTATACAAGTATTCAATACAATGACTTCAACATGTAACCTTACTAAGAAAGCAAAGTATACAAGTATTCAATACAATGACTTCAACATGTAACCTTACTAAGAAAGCCAAGTATACAAGTATTCTTCTTCTTCTTCTTCTTCTTCTGCGTACACAGTCAGACAGTAACCATTATTTTTTCGAAAAAAGCGGCGGTCATCCTGAGGCTCTCGCTACTGCCATAGAGCTTGTCTTGCAGTTCCACTGGTAATGGCCACATCTGCTCTCTCTGATCCTCGTATGTCGGGCAGTTCTGCAGCAGATGTTCAGTGGTCATTTTACCAGTACCGCATTCGTCGGTACGCCCTATCTTCAATTTGTTGAATAGGTGGTACCTCAGTCTGTTGTGGCCAGTGCGAAGTCTGAAGACAACGACCTGCTCTCTTCGGTTCAACTGGTAATAGGCATCGTTTTTGGTGTAACCAGTATGTTCGGTTTCCCATTTGGTCATGTATCTGGCTTTGATAAGCCGTTTTGACTCTTCGTACGTCATACTGGTATCTGTTTGTGGTAGTCTTGCACCTTCTTTTGCCAGTCTGTCTGCCTCCTCGTTGCCTTGGATGTTGCAGTGTGACGGAACCCACTGTACCACTACCCTTTTTGGTGCGGACTGCTGGCACAGTTTGCAGAGTGCTGCTCTTAAGTCATTAAGCTCAGTGTTTTTCTGGCTTTTTAGCGCTGTGACTACGGCGAGAGCATCTGTCAGCAGGACTATATGGCTCTCATTTTCACTGTGTGTCACCATCTCTTCCACTGCCGCCCTCAGTGCCTCTGCCTCCGCTCTGAAATTGCTTGTATACTTACCAGTAGCGAATGACAGTGTTATTTTTCTGCCATTTTGTAGGTTCAGGAATGCTCCTGCCCCTCCGTTCTGTGTAGTGTTTGTTACAGAACCGTCGGTGTATGCATGGGTCCAGTCCATGCTTGGGTAGCTTTTCGTTATGAAGCTTAGGGTAGTGTCTCTCCTTTCTTTTTCAGTCTGGCAGTTTTTGTTTGCAATACCTGGTATATTTTCTACCACCTCTGGAAATATATCCTGCCTCCAGGTAGGTTTTCGTACAGTAGTGATGGGTTTTGGTGTTGTTAGTGTGTTTATGGGATCTTCGTGCATCTTTGCTTTGGCTATTTCTGCAAAGTTTCTCCGCTTTAGTTTCCCATTTCCCAAATTGTTAAGTCTCTGGCACATTGGATGGTCCGTCAGTCTTGGGAGTTTCTCTGACTGCAGCTGGGCTCTACAGTCTCTTCTATCGGTCATGGATTGCAGTTTTGTAATCTTTTCAAGTTCTACAATTGGCGTTGACTTCATGCCACCTGTTATAACTCTCATGGCTTGGTAATGGAGTTTGCTAATTTTATCGAAGTTCGCCTTCGCTGCTGTTGTCCATGCCGCAATGCCATACTCGAGAACTGTTCTCACTCTTCCAGTGTACAGTTTCTTTAGTATGCCTTCGTCTGCTCCCCAGCTTGTGCCAGCAAGTTTCCTCATGATTGTCATTCTTTCTCTGGCTTTCATTAGGTTTCTCTCAATCTGACTTTTCCATGTCATGCGTCGATCAAATGTGACTCCCAGATAGGTTGGGTTGTCGTTTGGCTGCAGGATTTTGCCATTTAGACTTAATTTGGTACTTTGGGGTTTTAATGAAAGCGAGAAAATTGTGCATGTTGTTTTCTCCTCGTTTATTTTGACCAGCCATGAGTTCGCCCACTCTTCCAGCGATGTTAGGGCCGTCTGCATCCGATTTCTTGCTATGGTGAGATTCTTTTCAGAGGTCCACATAGCCAGATCGTCTGCAAACATTGAGCTATGGACTCTTCTTGGTATATTCTCTGTAATATCGTTTATATATACCAGGAAGAGTGTGGGTGACAATACTCCCCCTTGGGGTACTCCCTGCTCGAGTGTCACCTTTTTGCTCATCTGCCCTTGTACTTGGACTCTGGCCGTTCTTTGTTTGAGGTAGTGGTTGATCCACTTGTACATCTTCCCACAGACATCACTTCTTCTTAGCTTGACTCTAAGTCCATCTTTCCAGACTTTGTCAAATGCCTTTTCCAGATCCACCCAAACAGCTACTGTGTGTTTCTGTGCCTGGTAGGCATCTTCTATCTCTTGGGCTGTGAGGATTACCTGGTCCTCAGTGGATCTGTGCTGTCTAAAGCCGGCTTGCTGTGGAATTAGTATTCGTTTTTCTTCCAGATGCCCCATCAGTCTGGTGTTTATCATCCGTTCCATCAGCTTGCCGACACAGCTCAGTAGGCTTATGGGCCTGTATCCATTTGGATCTGTTTTGTCCTTTCCTGTTTTTGGTACTGGTACCAGTATTGCATCTTTCCATGCCTGTGGTACAATTCCCCTTTTCCAGCTTTGGTTCAGAACCGCTAGCAGTTTCTTCTTCGCTGTTTGGCTCAGCCCCATCAGCATTTCGTTTGTTATCCCGTCTTTTCCGGGAGATTTCCTTTTCTTTAGTGTTCTCATAGCCTCTTCCATTTCGCGCATTGTTAGTTTGGCCATCATGTGCTCTTCAGGAGCCGTATTCATGTTTTCGTGTCCCTTTAGTTCTTCGCTAATGTCTGTATGCTTATCTGCAGGGACCTCGATGTGGTTTGCTCTGGCATAGTGATCGACAAAGGCGTTTGCGGCTTTCTTACCTGTGATCAAGTTCTCGCCCTGCTTGATAGTAATTTGTTTATTTGACGGGGTTTCGTCGTTCATGGCTCTGACTAGCTTCCATAGCTTGTTCCCGTCTTTGTCCAGGTTTAGACTTTCCGTTTTATTTTTCCAGCTTTCTCTTGCTGTTTGCTTGAGAGTGTGTTTGTACTTCGCCGCGGCGGCTTTGAGGGCGATGTTTGCCTCCATGGATTTTTCTCGCTCTGCCATGTTCCTAGCATTTGTTACTGCATCTTCCACTTTCTGCAACTCATCATTCCAGTAGGGCTTATAGTTTATCGTAGCTCCTCTTGGGATGGTTTCAGTGGCGGCTTGCATTATTGCCTTGCTTAGGCTCTCTACCATGGGCTTCATTTTGGTGTTTCGTGTGTTGATGGTTTCACACAGCCCATCTGTTAGGATTGCAAATCTGTCCCAGTCGGCTCGTTTGTAATTCCAACGTGGGAGCGGTTTTGTTTCCTGTGGGCCTACTTCCATGTCAATGGTTAGCCTGATCGGCCTGTGGTCGCTACCTGCCAGTTGGTTTAGCACCTGGTGGTCTATTTTATGGTGTGTGTCCTGTGTGGAGAAGGCCAAATCTGGAGTCGAGGTGGTATGCCATGTTCTTGAATAGAAACTAGGGCTATCCTCCGGCCTATTGATTAGGGAAAGATTTGCATCTATCTCCCAATCTTCCACTTCGTCACCTCTGCTGTCTGTGTCAGAGTATCCCCATCTCTCCGAGTGGCTGTTGAAATCTCCAACTACTATGCAGTTGGAGTCTCTGACCTCCATACTCGAGAACGATAAGTCTCTGTTTGGTGGTCCGTACAGATTGAAAATGCGGAGCTTCGTCTCTTGAGCCATTATGTCAACTCCTACAATTTCTGCTTGTCCGGTGTGATTGACAGATACCGCGCTACTCGGTATGCAGTTTCTGGTCAGTATCAGGACCCCTCCTTTGTGGCCTTCTCTATCTTGACGGAAGGTCTGATATCCTCTGATTGATCATTTGTGATTGTTGTTGAGGTGCGTTTCTTGAATACATGCCACGTCAATCTTACCTTCATGCAAGTGATGTGTTAGGGGAAGCTTTTTTGTTAATGACACCCTCCGCATTCCACTGTAGTATTCTGAGGGTCTTGTGTTTTTTGGTCAATAGATTTTGCCCCATAGCCATGTGCCTCGACTCCACAACACATGGGTGGGTGACCACCAGTAGTCAAGGGTGGGCCCCTTAGAGGCGTGAGGCCCGGCACTCTTGCTGCCTGGCGGGACTCTGCAGGATGAGCGCCATACTTTTTTTCTGTAAGTTTGTAGTGTCATCACACTGCGATTTACGTTGCACTGTTTCGTTAAGCCTGTGGCCCCGTGCATCCGATTTCAACAGGCGTTTCTGTAGGGATGCCCTCCTTAGCCTTTGGCTGTCCCCAGCCTATCTGCAAGGCAGCAGTTGTTTATGATCAGAGTTTTCTCTCTTATGGAAGTTGTCTTACCAGACTATCGAGTCTTCACTACTCGTGTCTATAGGGTGCAATGATGATATGTAATGATATATGAGATGGACCGGTTTACCCGGAAGAGAGGCAGTCCAGTGTGTCTGTATCCCAGGATCGTCACGTCCTGCCAGGAACGTAGCATTTGCATGTGAGTGGGGTATCTCTTTTTCCCTTTATTTTCTTGGCTTCTATGCAGAGATGGTACGCCTAGCATTCCCCGCCACCTGGGGTGTTGACACAGTGGGGCAGGTGTGCAATGTCCGCTGGTCTGCATCTCTTCTGCGTCCAGTATGATAGTTATATGGCTGATAACGTACAGAGGTAGATATCGTAGCCGGAGTGCATTCAGCCAGAGGACAAGCCTGGTGATGTCACAGAGATGTTGTTTGCCTGATGTGCGGACAACTCTCATGGTCAGTGGTTGAGTCTTGACAGTTCACAGTGAGGTGGCTGCTCTACTGTTTTCGACACCCCGACCAGGTACTAAGTCTTTGGATGGTGTTTTCGCACCCCATCGCCGTATAGGGTGAGTATCAAGCAGTTGTCCGCCCGCTTTGATTTGCGGACGGCAAGGACCTCTTACTGTGGCTCTACCTGATAGGGCTGGGGCGCAAGCCCCAGGTCCCGAGCATATAGGAGCCTCCCATTGCAGTGGTGCTGAGATTTTGGGCGGGATTGCGGCTTACAAGGGTTCGGCCGTAATCCCCCACATGGTAGCCTCGCGCCCTTGGCTTATCAGCCTGGTACGTGAACCAAAGTGTCTGCGGCTCTTCTCGATTTGAGCTGGTTTTCCGTAGCAACGCCCTGTCATTTGTAGGGTAAAACTGACCTGTCTTCAGATGATCTATTTCCAGCACCCGTTCACTATTTGGTCAGACGAATTTATTGAGGGCTTTTGTTTGTCAATGACCAGGTATTTGGAATCTGCGGTTTCTGCGGAGTTAAACACGATTTCCGTAGCGTTCTTTCATTTGAGTGTTTGAGGGCTGATTTGTCATCCGTGAGTCTAATACCAGCGTACGTTCATTATTAGACCCAAACGGCAGTGCTCTCGATTTGTCAGTTGTTCTACAGTATTGGCGTGTTCAGTCAAATTAAGCCGCAGGTTCCACACCTGGTGGTGCCCTTCCGTCAATTCCCTTAGCGAGACAATCAAGTTTCTTAGAGGGTAGCCCCAGATTTTCGAGGGTCTAATTCCAGCACATGTTCTTTATTAGACCCCACGAAGGTGTACTTTTTGATAGTCATTCTGCAGTATTGGCGTGTTAAGTTAATTTAGGTCTCAGGCTCCACTCCTGATAGTGCTCTTCTGTCAATTCCTTTTTCAGAACACTGGATGCAGACCAAACCGGGCCACATAACCCCAGATTTCTGGGGGTCTAAATCCAGCACCAGTTCCATATTATATTCCAAAAGAGTGGTCTCGGCATGTCGATCATTTCAGTGTTGGCCGTGTTGAGTCAAATTAAGCCGCAGGCTCCACTCCTGGTAGTGCCCTTCCGTCAATTCCTTTAAGTTTCAGCTTTGCAACCATACTTCCCCCGGAACCCAAACACTTTGGTTTCCCGGAAGCTGCCCGCAGAGTCATCGAAGCAACTCCTGCGGATCGCTAGTCGGCATCGTTTATGGTCAGAACTACGACGGTATCTGATCGTCTTCGCGCCTCTGACTTTCGTTCTTGATTAATGAAAACATTCTTGACAAATGCTTTCGCAGTAGCTCGTCTTGCGGCGATCCAAGAATTTCACCTCTAACGCCGCAATACGAATGCCCCCGTTTGTCCCTGTTAATCATTACCTCCAGTTCCGAAAACCAACAAAATAGAACCGAGGTCCTATTCCATTATTCCATGCACCATTATTCAGGCAGCCGAGGCCTGCTTTGAACACTCTAATTTTTTCAAAGTAAACGCGCCGGCCACCCAGGACGCTCAGCGAAGAGCACCCGTGGGAGAGAGCCGGCAGACGGTAGGGCAGGAGACAACGGGCAGTGAACCGGCGCGAGCCGGACCGCCCGCCTGCGCCTGAGATCCAACTACGAGCTTTTTAACTGCAACAACTTTAATATACGCTATTGGAGCTGGAATTACCGCGGCTGCTGGCACCAGACTTGCCCTCCAATAGATCCTCGTTAAAGGGTTTAAAGTGTACTCATTCCAATTACGGGGCCTCGAAAGAGTCCCGTATTGTTATTATTCGTCACTACCTCCCCGTGCCGGGAGTGGGTAAGTTGCGCGCCTGCTGCCTTCCTTGGATGTGGTAGCCGTTTCTCATGCTCCCTCTCCGGAATCGAACCCTGATTCCCCGTTACCCGTTACAAACATGGTAGGCATGTCACGTACCATCGACATTTGATAGGGCAGACATTTGAAAGATGCGTCGCCGGCACATGAGGCCATGCGATCAGCACAAAGTTATCCAGAGTCACAAGTGGGGACGCCGCAACCCCGCGAGGGGAAACGACGATTGGTTTTGAACTAATAAAAGCGCTCTTTCCGCGAGGGTCGGAGCTTGGTAAGCATGTATTAGCTCTAGAATTGCCACAGTTATCCAAGTAGGATCGTGTCATCTAAGGAACCTCGACTGATTTAATGAGCCATTCGCGGTTTCACCGTGAGACAGTGTGAACTTGGACATGCATGGCTTAATCTTTGAGACAAGCATATGACTACTGGCAGGATCAACCAGATATCTGTCGGAGACGTACTGTGTACAGCACACACCGGTCGGCGGAGGAAGGGTGTGTTAAAAAGCCTCGCTGGGACGACGGCCACAGGGACCGACTGACGGGACGGACGGACGGTTTGTTCCACCCGTCCCTCACTCCGTCGACCTAGGACCGCCTGACAGGGGCCTCCCACACGCACCAGACGACCGACCGACCGGGCTCGCTCGAGGAGGGATGGCAGCGCTCTGTGCAGAACGGATCCCAACGACCTCGGCGATGAATTTCACTGGGACTGGAGACAATTTGGTCTGCCGGCCTGCCCTCGAGGCAACGATTCCTGCTTTCCATTTGCCGGTCACAAGCTCTTTGCGAGAGTCGGACCACCAGCGAGACGTACTGTCGAGCTCTGCTATAAGCCTTAGATAAATCACCACGGACGGACCACGTTTCCTGATACGGACCAGACCAGCGCACCTCGGTGGAGGAGCCACTACAACAAACCGCACCCAATTCGCACTACGGGGAAAGGCAGGCGAGCGTTTTCCGCGGGACTGAGATCGCTTTACGAACACTGGTTGAAATTGAGTCGCTGCGGCGAGACAACTACCCCAGATATACAAGTATTCAATACAATGACTTCAACATCTAACCTTACTAAGAAAGCCAAGTATACAAGTATTCAATACAATGACTTCAACATCTAACCTTACTAAGAAAGCCAAGTATACAAGTATTCAATACAATGACTTCAACATCTAACCTTACTAAGAAAGCCAAGTATACAAGTATTCAATACAATGACTTCAACATCTAACCTTACTAAGAAAGCAAAGTATACAAGTATTCAATACAATGACTTCAACATCTAACCTTACTAAGAAAGCCAAGTATACAAGTATTCAATACAATGACTTCAACATCTAACCTTACTAAGAAAGCCAAGTATACAAGTATTCAATACAATGACTTCAACATCTAACCTTACTAAGAAAGCAAAGTATACAAGTATTCAATACAATGACTTCAACATCTAACCTTACTAAGAAAGCCAAGTATACAAGTATTCAATACAATGACTTCAACATCTAACCTTACTAAGAAAGCCAAGTATACAAGTATTCAATACAATGACTTCAACATCTAACCTTACTAAGAAAGCCAAGTATACAAGTATTCAAGAGGAATAAGGGCAACATTTATCCTGACTTGGAAAGACCTATGACAGATGACATTCCTCATTTCTAGTACAGACCTCAACTTCTAAATCGTGATGAGATGAGTGGTTTCCTCCTGTACCTCGAGGCAATGATCGGAGATTATCATGTCCATGTATACAGACCTCTCAGTTTCTATCGACAAGCAAGCACGCCCACACGTCGTTATTAAGTTTGGCAGGGTTTCTTTCTAAAAACACTCCAAGCATCTTGTTATTTAAAGAAGGGAATGTTCTTCCTTCTGTTTGCGCTGTGAAATTGCTGAGCTCGTTCACGAGTCACGTGACGTGGGGAAAAAATGCATTCCGTGCTTCATATCTTTGCTATCTCCACAATTGTTAACGTTTAGCATTTGCACGAAGTTTATTTGGAAAGTCAATTGTTCAAAACGAATGCGTGTTTACCTCTGTTGACATTAAATTCAGCACAGTCATGCACATATATTACGAATCTACGCAGGTCATGCACTAATATAATATAGTTGGACAATGTAGTGCCTACAGGTGACAGCAACAGTCCGTTTTCTGATCATTGTAGGTAGCTGACGCTAGGTGTTAAATGAATGTGCAGAGCCAGAAAACACATAGTGTACATGTTCACATATTGTACAATATAAAAACAACGTTGTCTTGTGACTTATTTTAGCGCCAATGCGACTTTGTGAAAAAGATATTTTAAGGAAATGCGTTAAGTGTACGAAAAGAAGTGTTTGTCGCGAAAATGGGGGAATAACCGGGTCGATAAACTCTGTCAAGGTCGCTAACAAATTGCTGATGAAGCCCTACCTGATTGCCTTGTTCAGATTACAACAGATGCATCTTTGTGCCTTGTTCAAATTACAACAGACGCATCTTTGTGCCTTGTTCAGATTACAACAAACGCATCTTTGTGCCTTGTTCAGATTACAACAGACGCATCTTTGTGCCTTGTTCAGATTACAACAGACGCATCTTTGTGCCTTGTTCAGATTACAACAGACGCATCTTTGTGCCTTGTTCAGATTACAACAGACGCATCTTTGTGCCTTGTTCAGATTACAACAGACGCATCTTTGTGCCTTGTTCAGATTACAACAGTCGTATCTTTGTGCCTTGTTCAGATTACAACAGACGCATCTTTGTGCCTTGTTCAGATTACAACAGACGCATCTTTGAGGCGAATTGAGGAAATGATTTGAGGTGAGAGGGTAGCAACTGCTATAGGTTACTCACATGGTTTAGTCTACTCATTAATCCATGATCGATTATATTTCCAGAAAGTGTCCTAGCAGTGGGTACCCAGACAAAAGAATGACAAACATAAATTGAATCGAATGGACTCTGATATCGAGATGGCAAAAGTGTATCAATATTGATAGACAATATGTCCAGAATTAAGGGAAAGTGTAAGTCCAATAATAATTGGGTTTTTCATAAAATTCTTATCTAATTTTTTTTTTTTTAAAGTGTGAGCCATTTACTGACTTGCTGTCGTACTTAATTACAGTGTTTCTCAAACTGTGTTCCATAGCAGCGGTAGATTATGTGATATATGTCTAGAGTTCGAGTGAGAGATCACCAATGAATAAAAGAACAGATTACGAACTGCACTCTATGTCCATACGCGAGTAGGACGTTGTATTTTCTGTTCATGCTGTTTCCATTTTCGAGTTTTAGTAGCTTTTTTATTAGTTTCTTTTTCCTCTACTTCTTGCTTTTTTTCCTTTCATCTTTTTCTTCTTCATATTTTTCTCTTCTTTATCTTTTTTCTTTTTCTTCTCCTTGTTCTCCTTATTCTTCTTCCACTTCTTCTTCGTGTTCTTCTTGATCATCCTCTTTTTTCTTCTTCTTCTTTTTCGTCTTTTTCTTTTTCTTCTTTTTCTTTTTCTTCTTCTTCTTCCTAATGTTTTTTTTTTCTCATGTTCTCAAGCTGTTCTTCCTTTTTTTTATATTTCTTCATCATATTTCTTTTTCTACTTTATCTTCTTCATCTTCTTTTTCTTCTTCTTCTTCCTAATGTTTTTTTCTTCTTTTTCTTTTCTTGTTCTCATGTTTTTCTTCCTTTTCTACTTCCACTACTTCTTATTCTTTTTCCTCGTTTTCTTCTTCTTCTTCTTCTGGTTCTTTTTCATCTTATTCATTATGATTTTCTTTTTTATCTCTCTCTCTTCTTCTTCTTGTTCTTCTTCTTATTCTTTTCTTCTCCTGTTCTTCTTTTTTCGTATTCTTCTTTGTCCTATTATTCTTCTTCTTCTTCTCCGTCTATATCGTTATCGTCTTCTTCTTCTTCTTCTTCTTCTTCTTCTACTTCTACATATTCTTCTTCTATTACTTATTCTTCTTCTACTTCGTCTTCATTTTCTACTTCTTCTTCATCTTCTACTTCTTCTTCATCTACTACTTCTTCTTTTTCTACTTCTTCTTCATCTTCTACTTCTTCTTCATCTACTACTTCTTCTTTTTCTACTTCTTCTTCATCTTCTACTTCTTCTTCATCTACTACTTCTTCTTTTTCTACTTCTTCTTCATCTTCTACTTCTTCTTCATCTACTACTTCTTCTTTTTCTACTTCTTCTTCATCTTCTACTTCTTCGTTTTCTTCTTCTACTTCTTCTTCTTTTTCTACTTCCTCTTCTTCTACTGATTTTTCTGCTCTTTTTCCCCTGCTGTCCGATCTATTCAGTTTCAGCACATTTTTGGAGCAGATGTACCTTCCCTCTTTGATACCTATTCTTTTAGCAAGACAGCGTAGGTGCAGTCTGCTGCCAGGGTGGTCATTTGAAAGCGGAACGCTGAATTGGATAGCTTTTTGCCGCTGACTCTGACTCAAGCAGCCACATATGAGTCTCTGCCGATGTCATCTGAAAAACTGCTCCGTTTTTTGTCACAAATTCTATTCAAAATGTTCGATAACGTGTTATGTTGTGTATGATACTAAATACAAATCAGCCAACATATTGTCATCGTTTTGTTTGTGAGTGCTAAGACTGGTTGTCTGAGTAGAACTTTGCATGTGTCGCTATCCTCTGCAGCGAAGATGAGATCGTGCATAACAAAGTCTGCTAGAATTCATGGAAGAGGTTACCAAAATGTTAAATGCTGGTGTGCCAGTAGATGTTAGTCTCCTGGTTGTTGCAGTCCTTTGATAAAGTACCTTATTAACGATTTTTTAGCAAGCTGCAATCACATGAAATAGGTGGATGAGTTGTCAATTGAATAGAACATTGGTTACCGGGCAGAAGGTATATAGTTAGCGCAAATAAGGAATGCTCTGAGTGGTGTGCTGTAATAAGCCGAGGGTATGGATATAAATGATTTGGGTAATACTATCAGATCCATGAATGCAAAATTCGAGGACGACACACAATTATGCAGCAGGGTCTCTTCTCCGGCAGAGGCGGATCTATTGAGATCGGATTTAGCTGCCGTTCATAAACGGCCTGTGAGCTAGCAGATGGAGTTTAAATGTAAAAATATGTACAGTCGTCCACATGGGAAGATCCAATTAGGATTACACTTGCATGATGGGAGTGATCAATGTTAGATAGATAGACAAGGAAAGGGACATAGGTGTCATGGAAGATCACACAGGTAAGTTGCGGAAGCATGTTTAGTTGGTCGTGAAGAAGGCTAATGTAATGTTAGGTATGAATACAATAAACATTACACACAGGAGCTAGGAGGTGTTACTCAAACTAAATAAATCATTGGTGAGATCTATATTGGAGTACTGTGTTCACATGTGGAATCCGTATCATAGATTGAGTTTAAACATGATGGAAAGGATACAAAGAAAAGCTACATTAATGATAGTGGGATTCCAGAATTATTTTTATGAAGAGAGATTTAGAACAATGGTTCTGCAGTGTCTAGAACAGAGAAGAATTCGAGGGGACATAATTCACCTTTTATAAATTAATCAATGGAAAGGATATATTAGAATATACCAAGATGTTCATGGGTTCAACCGACTTCAAGATCTAGAGGGCACAGCTTCAAATTATTTAAAGACAGGTCCATATTAAATATTAAGAAATAGTTTTTGTTCAGAGAGTGGTGAATGCTTGAAATGCATTGCCATAGTATGTGATGTAGTCAGGGTCAGTTGAGCCATTCCAATTAGATTTGATGATCAAAGTCATTTTTAGTATCAGTGGAGTGGAATAAACCGGTTGTATACGGACTCTATAGTGCCTTCTATATCAGTGTAATGAAGTTAAGTTAAGTTAAGTCGCCCATCCAACTTTGGCACTGGGTCTTGCCCTCTAGTATCTTCTGTAGGAGACCTACATGTCGCATATTGTGTCTCAACTTACTCATTCTTCGTTTTTAATATTTTTCAAGATTTCCTTTGTGCGCCTACCTAAGTGAGGATGCTCTCAACCTATCTATCTTTCGTCCAACTCTCTCGTTCGATTCTACAGTAACACTACATTTCAAATGCTTCCAATGTTTGTAATCCTTCTTAGCTAAAGTCTATGTTTCTGCAACATTCAATGTAATTTATCATACGTTGGTAGTGCGCATTCTTTTCTTCAGTTTTATCTTGATGTTCTTTGGGGTTAGAAATTCATTTTTTTTTAATTTTTCAGAAGACCTAACGAAAGATGGTTCTTTTTAAATGATACATTTTACAACTTGCTAAATGTATTAACGCACTTTGATATGCATCTTCTAAATATAATTATCGTTGAGCAAGGGAGCACCAGCTTGCCGTAGTCCTAGAGCACTAGCTGAAAAATAGCAACAACAGCTTTCACAAAAGTTAGACCATGATTCTTATTCTTGGGACATAATTTCAATATAGCACTGTTAAGTAAATCATTGACATTGTGTGTATTTCCTTCAAGACACTTTTTTAGTAGTTCTTTCCTGTCGCGGTCCTAAACTACAGCAGGTTGGTTACTGGTGTGATTGTATGAACAGTTTTACCGGCTACAGCTTTTTTATATGGAAACCATTTGTTGTGGCTGTTTTTCTAAGCTGGTAATGACAAGCTCATAACACCACAGATATTTGCAGGTCTGCAAGCCCGTTTTCAACACATCTGAATGCTAATACAGTCTACCTGTTTATTGAATTCATACACACAACACACATATATATTTGATTACATTAAGAAAATAATCTATATTATAATTGTTTCTGGTACAATGAAACTCAAACTCACTGCCTAGTCCCTTCCGCTTTGTCGCTTGCAGCTGTGCATTGGAATAACAAAAGTGACAAACATGTTCTGTAACCATCAGTGGTCAGTGAACTTTTAAATTATTTAATGTTGATGTTAAGTTCACTAGAACGTAATCACGCGACACAAGGCATTCCGTTCTTCGGACTACACCCTGCTACATTCAAGGCCCTGTTCAGAGCTTGGTAGCTGGAAATTGAGAACAGACAAATAAGAAGAAGAACAGGCCTAACCTACAGTCCACTAATCAAATTGGTACACAGTTCGACATCTTCTCCTCTGGTAGACCAATCCCCATAGGACTTAGGTTTCCTATTGACTTTCTTTTTTATCTTAGCGTCACATAATTTTATTTCTCATAATTCTCATAAAACTGTTCTTCTTTAAAAATATCAATTTGAATGAACTAAAATTGTGACAAACATATCCTGACATATGCATTAAGTGGGAGGTACTCATTAGATTTTATTTTTTAAGGGAGCTTGAAAGCCCTTAATTGTTTGTTGTGAAAACTAAATTCTAGGGGAATAATAATTTGAAACGGGAAGCCATTTTGAATTTTTTTTCATTTTCTGTAGGTAAACTGATGGGGAGTATGATAAACACCAGACTGATGTGGCCGACAAACACATACTAATTCCACAGCAAGCAGGATTTAGACAACACAGATCCACTGAGGACCAGATCACTCTCATAGCACAGGAAAAAGAGAATGCTTACCAAGAGAAAACGCATACAGTAGCGGTTTGGGTGGATTTAGAGAAGGCATTTGACAAGGTGTGGAAAGAGGGACTTAAAGTGAAGCTACGAAGAAGTGAAATATCTGGAAAAATGTACAGATGGATCAGCCACTACCTCGAAAACAGAACAGCCAGAGTTCAAGTACAAGGGCAGATGAGAAAAAAGGTGACACTGAAGCAAGGAGTACCCCAAGGGGGAGTACTGTCACCCACACATTTTCTGGTGTATATAAACAACATCTCAGAGAATATACCAAGAAGAGTCCACAGCTCCATATTTGTAGACGATCTGGCTATGAGGAACTCTAAAAAAATCTCACCGTAGCAAACAATCGGATGCAGCAGGCTCTAACATTGTTGGAGGAGTGGGCGAACTCATGGCTGGTCAAAATAAACGAGGAAAAAACAACATGTACGATATTCTCGCTTTCAAATAAACCATAGAACACCAAAAAAAGTCTTAACGGCAAATTTCTGCGGCCAAACGACAACCCAAACTACTTGGGAGTCACATTTGATCGGCGCATGAGATGGAAAAGTCAGATCGAGAGAAACCGAATGAGAGCCAGAAAAAGAATGGCAATCATCAGGAAACTTGCTGGCACAAGCTGGGGAACAGACGAAAGAATACTAAAGACACTGTACACTGGAAGAGTGAGACAAGTTCTCGAGTATGGCATTGCGGCATGGACAACAGCAGCAAAGGCAAACTTTGATAAAAGCCAAGCCATGAGAGTTATAACAGGAGGCATAAATTCAACGCCAATTGTAGAACTTGATTACAAAGATTACAAATCTGCAATCCATGACCGACAGAAGAGACTGCAGAGCCCAGCAGCAAGCAAAGACACTCAGAAGACTGACAGACCATCCAATGCGTCAGAGACTTAATATATTTGGAAATTAGAAACTAATGCGGAGAAACATTGCAGAAAAAGCCAAAGCAAAAATGAGCGAAGACCCTATGAATACCGTAACAACACAAAAGCCCATCCACTCTGTACGTAAACCCACATGGAAGCAGCATATCATTCCGGAGGTGGTAGAAAATATACCAGGTATTGGAAATAAGAACATCCAGAGTGAAGAAGAAAGAAGAGACATAACCCTGAGGTACACAGCGGAAAACTACCAAAGCATGGACTGGATCCATGAATACACCAACGATTCTCTAACAAATACGACACAGAATGGAGGGGCAGGGGTATTCCTGAGCCTTCTAAATGGTAGAAAAATAACACTGTCAGTGGGAACTGGAAAATTCTCAAGAAATTTCAGAGCGGAGGCAGAGGCACTGAGGGCTGCAGCAGAAGCAATACTCACAGGCGAAAGCAATGAAAGCCAGATAGTCCTGTTCACAGATGCCCTGGCTGTGGTCACAGCACTAAAAAGCCAGAAAAATACTGAACTGAATGATTTAAGAGCAGGACTCTGGCAACTATGCCAGCAGTCCGCACTAAAATGAGTAGTGGTACAGTGTCTTCCATCCCACTGTAACATCCAAGGCAACGAGGAAGCAGACCAACTGCCAAAAGAAGGTGCAAGACTACCACAATGAGACTAGCACCTAATGCGGATGGTTTCGAAAATGCTAACTCATTCTGACAGTTCCTGCAGCTGAGCTGGTGCCAAATTGTCATGCTTTGCATTCCTTTGGATTACACCAACGAGGCCGAGAGGGGGATCTTGCAGTTTGGGCAGGCCAGGGTCTCCATATTCAGCTTTGAGAGGCTACTCACAGTGTGCAACGAGCATGGTCTACAAAGACAGAGATGCCTATGAAAGAAATGATGAAACAGATTTAAGAATACCACATTGGTGCAATTGCGTGTGTCAGAGTTCCAATAAACAATTATTTTTCATGTACATTTAATTTCTTTCATATTTCCACATAAAACCAACTTTCTCTTCATATTTGCATATGTTGTTTACCATTAAACATATGTAGTAATTTATTTGTCTTCTATAATTAACCAACAGTCTCAAATAGCGTAATTCGTTCTGATATCACCCGAAAAGATTACGGGCTGGAGTTGAAACAACCGTGTCTTAGCCCACAGAATCCATAAGGCGAACGTTTTAATAGTGAAACAAGATAATGTCATGCATCGTTTTTACGTTGAATGGTAATAGGAACGAATTCTTCTCTCCACCTGTTGTTCCTTTACACAGTTCTGCGTGTACGGTAATGACGTGTTGGCAACATCTGATCACTCTCATTTTAAGACTGCGAATAACTTGTCTGAACGACAACGTCTGCTCTTGTTGATGAAAATAGTTTGGCCGCCCATACAAGTATTGTCTTTCCGATTTCAATCTCATGTCTTCAGTCCTCTGAGGTTATATTTCCCAGAAGAGAGAAGCTCTTGGCTTGTTTTAATGTTTGATCATTTGTTTCAAATATCTGTAGAACATGTGTTTATCTACTTTGTTAATTTGAAGCTTGTGTTTGTTTTCTCGGTGTCAATGTGCTATCCATATACTTTTCTTCACTTGAGGCATCCATTTCTGGGCCTCCTAATTTTGCAGCACAATATATATTATTTGTTTGCATTTAAACATTAAAGAGTGCTGGTACCGTCTTTACTTGTTGAACATATGTTATGTGTAAAAGTTAGATGGGGACATTATTTTTCCTTGATGCAATTCTCTTTTTATAAATGTATATATATTAATATATATATATATGAATGAATGAATGTATATATGTATGTATGTATGTATGTATGTATGTATGTATGTATGTATGTATGTATGTATGTATGTATGTATGTATGCATGTATGTATGTATGTATGTATGTATGTATGTATGTATGTATGTATGCATGTATGTATGTATGTATGTACCTAAACCTATTTTCCAAACAGAAAGTAATGACGGTAAAGACTACCGCACTAAAATTAAAAGACAAATTGTCAGGCATAAGATGATGAATCAGTGGCAATAGGAAAACTGGAAAATACTCAAGCAATTTCAGACCGGAGGCAGAGGCACTGAGGGCTGCAGTAGAAGAAATGGTGACATGCAAAAGAAATGAAAGCCATATAGTCCTGCTTACAGATGCCCTGGCCGTAGTCACAGCACTAAAAAGCCAGAAAAATACTGAACTTAATGATTTAAGAGCAGTTCTCTGTCAACTATGCCAGCAGTCCGCACCAAAAAGAGTAGTGGTACAGTGGGTTCCATCTCACTGCAACATCCATGGCAACGAGGAGGCAGACAGACTGGTAACAGAAGGTGCAAGACTACCACAACCAGATTCTAGTGTGACATACGAAGAGTCAAAAAGGCTTATTAGGGCCAGATACATGACAAAATGGGAAACAGAACATACTGGCTACACCAAAAACGATGCCTATTACCAGTTGAACAGAAGAGAGCAGGTCGTGGTCTTCAGACTTCGCACTGGTCACAATATACTGAGGTACCACCTATTCAATAAATTGAAGATATGTGGCACTGACGAATGCAGGTGCGGTACTGGGAAAATGACCGCTGAACATTTGCTGCAAAACTGCCCGACATACGAGGATGAGATAAATCAGATGTGGCCATCACAAGTGTCAACACTAGACAATCTCTATGACAGTGTCGACAGCCTCAGGATGACCGCTGCTTTTTTCGAAAAAATTAAGGTTGACGTCTGCCAGCGTACGAAGAAGAAGAAGGATGATGAATGAACTGTTTCAGCATAGACCGTCATGCCTAGTAATGGATAATGCATCATATCACAATGCAGTTTCAGAGGAAGACAAGAAACCAACTGCATCAAATATAAAAGCTCAATTTAGGACATAGCTAGATAAGGAAAACGTGAATTTCGACGACACATATTTGAGCCAGAGTGAGGAAAACAAATAAGACAGAAGTGTCACATATTGACAAATTCGTTGTAGAGTACGGCTACACTTCTCTGCGACCACCTGCATATCACGCGCATCTAAACCCTACAGAGCTTGTGCGTTCTAAAGTCAAAGGTCAAGTTGCCGAACAGAACAGGACATAAAAAATGTGTGGTGTTGAAGTGCTGACACGAGAGTACCGTTCAAAAATAGACATTCAGTTCTGGAAGAGATGTGATTAACATGTGCTCCATGAAGAAGTTTAGTAATGGCAACGAGATGGATTACAACTTGTCCAGCCAGTAACAATTATCAACCTCTTTGAATCTACAAACTCTGATGATTAATATCATCTTTTGTTGACATACTGATTACCAGACTTTGATGAATTAGCGGATGTTTATCAAAACAATTAGGTGTACATACAATGACTATACAAACATTTCAATATGCAAATGCGTTACACAAAATAAAATAAACTGCGTAGTTTATACAACCTTGGGGGTCTAAGGGTGTTCAAAGGGTTGTACTAAATGTTACATACAGGTGCCATTTTTACTATTGTACCTAAACGGCAACATAAACAATCAATTGATTTATCAAGACATTAAGGAGATACGCATATTAACAAAATGTGAAGAGAAATTAAGTTTCGTACCTTAAAATCTTCAATTTAATTAAATTTCTTTGCAATGGTCCTTAAAGATCAAAAGAATTCGCTGATGTGCAAATATCTAAACATTTATGGACTAAATAATATCACTGTTTTAAAGTCATGAATATTCTAAGGCTGCATGCGCAAAATCCGATCTGACATGCAGTTTAGTAGAAAATTGCTGCGGAGCTAACTCGTGAATTCAAATACGGACTTTAGCTACTTATTTCTGTCTGATATGAGTTCACCACACTTTGACTTTATTGGGGCTATTTTGAAGATTTTCTGACCCAAGGCAGTTTTTAAGTATTCCTACATCGCGTTGGTGTTGCCTGAGTCTGCAGCTTCTTGTTTTGAGGAGCAGAGATTGATCCAGTAATCGATTGCACATCTTCTGCATTCTCCTTCGACTTTAAGTTTGGCTTTGCAAAGACTGTCTTATGTGCATTGTGATGGGTTGTTTTTAACTGGATGGGAGCCTCCCTTTTCTTCTCAATAAGTGGCAACTTTTGTTCTCCATTTATGTAAGCAGACACCACTTAAACGCGGTCAAAATTACTCGGGCATATCACAGCGCTGACTGCGACATTGATCACACATTATTTAATAGCAAAAAGTAGAAGCTAAACCAAAACATATACATCGCTCCAAAAAACCAGCTAGGGTCAAGATAAACACCATAGCCGTAAAGGACGAAAAACAGAAATTGGGGTCCGTAAACAGCTCTGACGCGACATAAAAGAATATAACGATAGTGACAGTGTTGACGACACAAGGAACGTATTAAAAGAAACACTTTGCAATAGCGCAATTAATATATCCGAAGGGAGGGAAATATGTAGAAAATATTGGTTCAACATAAATGCATACGTACGTTTTAACATACATTGTTAGTGCCTGCTCATCGCGACGTGGTGATAGTAACAACATCAGACGTATTTGTCTGAATAATGTGATGTGCGCTGTTTTGGATTATAGTGAGGAAGATTATGCGCTGGTCATCAATCTCACTCTTGTCTGAATAATGTGATGTGCGCTGTTTTGGATTATAGTGAGGAAGATTATGCGCTGGTCATCAATCTCACTCTTGTCTGAATAATGTGATGTGTGCTGTATTTGGATTATAGTGAGGAAGATTATGCGCTGGTCATCAATCTCACTCTTGTCTGAATAATGTGATGTGTGCTGTATTTGGATTATAGTGAGGAAGATTATGCGCTGGTCATCAATCTCACTCTTGTCTGAATAATGTGATGTGTGCTGTATTTGGATTATAGTGAGGAAGATTATGCGCTGGTCTTCAATCTCACTCTTGTCTGAATAATGTGATGTGTGCTGTATTTGGATTATAGTGAGGAAGATTATGCGCTGGTCATCAATCTCACTCTTGTCTGAATAATGTGATGTGTGCTGTATTTGGATTATAGTGAGGAAGATTATGCGCTGGTCATCAATCTCACTCTTGTCTGAATAATGTGATGTGTGCTGTATTTGGATTATAGTGAGGAAGATTATGCGCTGGTCATCAATCTCACTCTTGTCTGAATAATGTGATGTGTGCTGTATTTGGATTATAGTGAGGAAGATTATGCGCTGGTCATCAATCTCACTCTTGTCTGAATAATGTGATGTGTGCTGTATTTGGATTATAGTGAGGAAGATTATGCGCTGGTCATCAATCTCACTCTTGTCTGAATAATGTGATGTGTGCTGTATTTGGATTATAGTGAGGAAGATTATGCGCTGGTCATCAATCTCACTCTTGTCTGAATAATGTGATGTGCGCTGTATTTGGATTATAGTGAGGAAGATTATGCGCTGGTCATCAATCTCACTCTTGTCTGAATAATGTGATGTGTGCTGTATTTGGATTATAGTGAGGAAGATTATGCGCTGGTCATCAATCTCACTCTTGTCTGAATAATGTGATGTGTGCTGTATTTGGATTATAGTGAGGAAGATTATGCGCTGGTCATCAATCTCACTCTTGTCTGAATAATGTGATGTGTGCTGTATTTGGATTATAGTGAGGAAGATTATGCGCTGGTCATCAATCTCACTCTTGTCTGAATAATGTGATGTGTGCTGTATTTGGATTATAGTGAGGAAGATTATGCGCTGGTCATCAATCTCACTCGTGTCTTAATAATGTGATATGCGCTGTATTTGGATTATAGTGAGGAAGATTATGCGCTGGTCATCAATCTCACTCTTGTCTTAATAATGTGATGTGTGCTGTATTTGGATTATAGTGAGGAAGAATATGGGCTGGTCATCAACCTCACTTTTATCCCGAGTTACCTTGTATCAGTGGCAAGACTATTGGTCGAGACGACTGGAGAAAACACGGGACGCAGGAACGCTGGTCTTACCTCCGGTGAGACCAGGGGTCGCTTGAAACTTGCTGGATTCGATCGCCTACCGTTTCCGTTGACCACTATGAGAGGCAAGTGCCTTAACCTCTTGACTACAGGAACCCCCTACATATATACATACAAACATACATACATACATTCATATTTATATATATATATATATATATATATATATATATATATATATATATATATATTCATTCACAGGCGTCTAAGTCTTTGTGGACCATGCGCGTGACACTCTGTGAGTAGCCTCGTACGGTGAAAGGCTGGGCGCTGAATAAGGTGACCCTGGGCTGGTCAAACTGCAGGATTCCCGCTGGTGTAATCAAAAGGAATGCAAAGCATGACAATTTAGCACAAGCTCAGCTGCAGGAGCTGCCGGAATGAGTTCCTAATTTTGAAACTATAGGCCTTAGTTGTTAAAACTTCGAACTTTCTGACTGGGTATACTTCCGGAGCTCTACGAAGCAGTGGAGTCGTTACTTGCAGATGCTAGTTACTCGAGACATCCAAGAATACTCTCATCGACCTAAGACTATCCAATACTCCCTCCGACGTGCGTATTTCTTCTTCTTCTTCTTCGTACCCAGTCAGACAGTAACCATTATTTTTTCGAAAAAAGCGGTGGTCATCCTGAGGCTGTCGCCACTGCCATAGAGCTTTTCTTGCAGTTCCACTGGTGATGGCCACATCTGCTCTCTCTGATCCTCGTATGTCGGGCAGTTCTGCAGCAGATGTTCAGCGGTCATTTTACCAGTACCGCACGGGCATTCGTCGGTACCACCTATCTTCAATTTGTAGAATAGGTGGTACCTCAGTCTACTGTGGCCAGTGCGAAGTCTGAAGACAACGACCTGCTCTCTTCGGTTCAACTGGTAATAGGCATCGTTTTTGGTGTAACCAGTATGTTCGGTTTCCCATTTGGTCATGTATCTGGCTTTGATAAGCCGTTTTGACTCTTCGTACGTCATACTAGTATCTGTTTGTGGTAGTCTTGCCCCTTATTTTGCCAGTCTGTCTGCCTCCTCGTTGCATTGGATGTTGCAGTGTGATGGGACCCACTGTACCACTACCCTTTTTGGTGCGGACTGCTGGCACAGTTTGCAGAGTGCTGTTCTTACGACTTATGTATTTAAAATCAGTTCCTCCTCTCCTAGGCGAACTGCCTGAACAGGCTAACAAGCTTCGTGTACCAGGATTTAGAGTCAGAGTTTACTATCTCTTAGATTGCTGCCAATCAAGGCTAATGAGCCTAATCTACCCGCCAAGGTATACTGCCAGGTATTCGGCCGCGACCCACAGCAGGCTCTGTGAGAAACAAGGGACCACTCATGAAAGTGCTGCCGGTGACAAAATAATGTAGCAGTGAACATTGGCATGGAAACTCCTGAACGGCAATCCGAAAAGTGAACCCATCGGAGATCTATCTCTACACCTGGAAAGGAGAGGCTATATCAGATGTTTCATTTTCCTTTAATGAGTTGGACGTCCAGCACACATCTCGCTGCACCCATATATACATACATACATACATACATACATGCATGCATGCATTCGTACATACATACATACATACATATATACATACGTACATACAGACATGCATAAATGCATGCATACAGACAAACAAACATACATGCAAACAGACAAACAGATACACTGATATACAGACATACAGACGGACACACAGAGAGAGAGAGCGAGAGAGAGAGAGAGAGGCATTCAGACAAGCAGACAGACAGCCATACAGACAAGTTTACGTTTTTTTTCACTGCTTTCGGCTACGTTAGTAGGGTCAAGATGGCGCCGGACATGGTCGCAGTCGATTTCCCTCTTGATAAAACGGTGTTTTGTTTGTGTTTTCTATGATAACTCTCGGACTATTAACGTGATTCCTGGATATAAATGTGCCGACTTGTGAATTAAGCATACTAATGTGAAAGAAGTGATGCAACGAAGTATATAACAGTGTATTTTTAGTCGTGAAAGGTAGACTAATGTATACAGTTTCGATGGGACAAAGCGTGGCCAAAACTTGACCCGGTCAAAAGCTAGTGTCTCCCCATGCTGTATCGTGACCCAGATAACGAAGCATGAACACTGAAACGAAGGAGGTCATCCTGACCCCGTCAAACATACGGTACCTCAGAAAGGAGCTCATCGCGCTTCGATCAGCACACTACGTCCCTTCAAACTCAGATCTACACCTGTTGCGTGTGCTGAAAATACAATTAACCGAGGAGGCATCGGAACTCACAAATGTACAATCAAGGCGGAAGACCAGAGGAACGAGAGGTGGAAGGAGAATACACAAACAAATGCACTCAGAAACAGATACCTCAAAGCTCCACCCCAGCGATAAAAGAGAAGGGAAGGGCTACCGAGAAAATGAGGCACACGCTGACACCATACTGTTTCCATCCGAACCCTTAACTAGAAGTCTTGACAATGTCTTGCCTCTAGAACATGTTGAGTCCGGACGAGAGAGTGAGGAAGATCCTGCGCACAGCTCCCTCACTATAAACACATTGCGCAACTCACGACATCACCCTACAGATCACACCCTGACTAGCAGCTCGCAAATGGCAGGGCCCCCAAACTGCAGCGGCGGAACACGCAGAAAACGATCACGAAAACTACCCATCACGCTTGCAACATGGAATGTCCGCACGCTACTGGACAACACCAAAGCAAACAGACCCGAACGACGGACAGCACTGATCGCCAGGGAACTGGCTAGATAGAAATTCTGCATAGCTGCCGTGAGCGAGACACGACTGGCAGAGGAAGGGCAGATCACAGAAGAAGGCGCTGGTTATACTTTCTTCTGGAGCGGCCGCAGCAAAGAAGAACGCCGTGAAGCTGGAGTTGGCATTGCCATCAAGACCAACATGGTCGACAAGCTCACAAGCATGCCCAGAGGAATTAATGACCGCCTGATTACACTGCGTCTCCCCCTAATAGGAGGGCGCCATGCAACACTCATCAGTGCATACGCACCCACAATGACAAATCCTCAGGAAACAAAAGATAAGTTTTATGAGGACCTTGAGGCGCTCATCGCTGCAGTCCCCAAATCTGAAAAACTGGTCATCCTCAGTGATTTTAACGCAAGGGTTGGCACAGACCATACAGCTTGGCAGGGGGCCATTGGCAGACATGGTATCGGAAAATGCAATAGTAACGGACTGCTCCTTATGAGGACATGTGCCGCAAATGAACTACTCATTACAAAAAAAGCTTTCCGACTACCTGTCCGAAATAGAACCACATGGATGCACCCAAGGTCCCGCCACTGGCACCTCATTGACTACATTATCATCAGACGTAGGGATCAAGTGGATGCTATGGTAACGAAGAGCATGTGTGGTGCAGAATGTTGGACCGACCATCGACTTGTCATTGTCAAGCTAAACTTCAAGATCCAGCCAAAAATGCGCCCCCAGGGAAAGAAACCACTAAGAAGGCTAAATGTCTCTCAGCTGAAATACGAACCCACGAGAGAAGGCTTCCAGGAAGAGCTTGAGGGTAGACTGTCTGAGCTTCGTTTTGAAAAAAACGACATCGAAGAGAACTATGCATCATTGAGAAACACACTATACGATACAGCTGTTAAACACATTGGCACTCTCACGCGCAAGCATAAGGACTGGTTTGATGAGAACGATCTAGAAATACAGGGCCTTCTCGATGCAAAATATGAAGCGCACAGGGAATAACAGAGGGACACACCATCTCCGGCAGCAAAAGCTGCCTTCAATACTGCTCGCAAAGCTGTCCAGACCAGGCTTAGAGAGATGCAAGACTCCTGGCTCAGCAAAAGAGCTGACGAAATTGAGATGTTCGCCGAGCGTCATGACACAAAACGGTTTTACGAGGCACTGAAAGCTCTCTACGGCCCGCGGCCCTCTAGTAATACTCCAGTTCGCAGTGCGGATGGGGTACTGCTAACAGATAAGGTTCAGATTCTAGACAGATGGGCAGACCACTTCTGCAAAATACTAAACCACCCATCGTCCATAAATGAAGAGGCCACCCGGCGAATGCCGCAGGTGGAACTGAACCTGGCGTTGGATGAAGTCATTACTGAAGAAGAAGACGACAGGGCAATCAGTTCACTATCTATAGGAAAAGCTCCAGGAGCTGATGCAATACCAGCAGAGTTTTTAAGACAGCTGGCCCATCCCTCACCAGAAGGATCACTGAACTCTTCTGTCACATGTGGGCTAAAGGAAAAATTCCGCAGGAGCTAAAGGACGCCTCAATCGTTCACCTGTACAAAAGAAAAGGCAACCGTCAGGAATGCGACAATCATCGTGGAATATCGCTACTCTCCGTAGCAGGCAAGATCCTAGCGCGCTTACTGCTAAACAGGCTCAACAAACACCTTGAACAAAGCCACCACCTCCCAGAAAGCCAATGTGGATTCAGAGCCGGAAGAGGAACAGTGGACATGATTTTTGCCGCTCGTCAAGTTCAAGAGAAGTCGAGAACAAAATCAGGCCTTGTATACCACATTTATTGATTTGACAAAGGCATTTGATACAGTAAACAGAGGAGGGCTGTGGATGATAATGTCTAAGTTTGGCTGCCCCAACAAGTTCATAACAATGGTGAAACAGCTACACGAAGGCATGTGTGCTCGTGTACTGGACAGCTGTGCAATCTCTAATACGTTTCAAGTATCAAACGGAGTAAAACAAGGATGTGTACTCGCCCCGACTTTGTTCAGCATGATGTTCGCGGCCACGATGACAGACGCCTTCAGATCATTGGAGCTTGGAATACCCATAAAGTACCGCACAGATGGCAAGTTACTCAATTCCAGAAGAATGAAGGCCTAAACCAAAGTGGCTGGCGACATAATCAGGAAACTTGTATTTGCTGACGACTGCGCTCTAATGAGCAACTCAGAACTGAACATGCAGGCTGGAATGGACCAGTTCTCTGCCGCATGCGAAAATTTTGACCTGACTATAAATGCCAAAAAAACAGAGGTCATGTACCAACCAGCACCAGGCATGCCGTACACAAAACCAGAGACTACAGTCAGCAGGCAGACGTTGAATGCCGTAGACAAATTCACATATCTGGGCAGCACGCTGTCGAGATCTGTCAGCTTAGACGATGAGGTGGCAAGCAGAATAGCAAAGGCCAGCACAGCCTTTGGTAGAATGCGCTCGATGGTCTGGGCACGTCGTGGCATCAGCGTCAAGACCAAACTCAAAGTCTACCGTGCAACCATCATTCCAACCCTACTATACGCTTGCGAAAGCTGGACTGTATACTCTGGACATGCAAGGAGGTTAAACCACTTCCACACAGGTTGCCTGAGGCGAATATTCCACATCCGATGGCAAGATCGTGTCACTGACATCGAGGTTCTCTCGAGGGCTAACATGCCCAGCATCCATGCACTGCTAGAAAAAGCACGACTAGGATGGGCCGGACACCTCGTCCGTATGTCAGACGAGCGGCTCCCAAAGAAGCTTCTCTACGGCGAGCTGAGAGAGGGATGGCGCGAGAGAGGGCGCCCAAAGAAACGTTTTAAAGACGGTCTGAAGGACTCACTAAAAAGTTGCCAGATAGACATCGACACCTGGGAAGGTCTTGTGCAAAACAGATCTGACTGAAGAAGCGCAGTCAAATCGGGTGTAGCTGCCGGTGAAGATGACCGTGTTGGGAAAGCCCAGAACAGACGCGAGACGCGGAAATCCTGAGCAGCGGGAACACCATCCCCTTCTACAAACCTCGTGTGTCCGATATGTAGCAGATGTTTTCGTGCTCGCATTGGCCTGTTCAGCCACATGCGCACCCACACCCAACAAGGAAATATGTGACAAGGATGATGTCGGCGGTCCTCATCGACAACGATGGACAGCTATTATTATTATTAGTATAATGCGCTGCTTTGATACTCAGAATTTGTTTTTACTGTTCACCGTAAACTGATTGCTTTTCTTAACCATTTGTGTGGTGACCATTGGCCCAGTATTCTTCTAAGTATAGCTTGCCTATGCCATTCACGTATCTGTCTCATGTATTTGCTTCTGGCAAAACAATCAAATGTGACTTTTCACATATAATATTCCTGCTGCCTGAAGTTTTCGCCGTTCTTTCAATTTTCAAAAGAGTACTTTTGGAATCTTCAAAAATGCAGTCGGATTGCAATGTTATTTTTAGTCTCAGCAGAGTAACAAGTTGATTTGTCATCTACAGTTTCAGTATCTCCCGTTTTATGACATCTCTGTCGAAATCCTCAAGTGTCCTTTTCCTACAGTGTTTAATATGAGTGCACTCTGAGTCCTGTCTAATCCAGCGGTTAAAGGATGATCTATTCTGACCAAGCGCCAATTGCGTTCGTTTCTTTGGGTCATGAATATAGCAATTTAAATAACCGTTCTTAGATTCCCTGCGGAAAAAAACTTTTATAGTAAAACGGTAACTCTCTGCATTGTTATAAATGTACATTTCAAACTCATTTTGAAATTGATATCATTGCAACATTTGGAAAAACAACTATATGTTACAATACTATTATTTCGGGACAAACTTATAACTGAACGACAGTTTCGCATGTCCAATTCAGTGAGGTTGTTTTTAATATAGCATAATGAATACATTTTTCAAAGTACATCAAACGTCCTAGAGAAACAAATATTTGCTTAACGTCATTCAGAGCTTGTCGTCTACCATAAACAGTTGAATATGTTTTCATGATAAACGTTCTAATGTGATCACTTTTCACTCAAGTTTCTTTGCAAGCATTGTTTACGTCTGGTTACCAAGTTATCACTACATGAACACAACAGTGGGACAATTTGGACGAACTCTTTAATAAATCAATAGCCTATGCCAAAATAATGTGAGAATAATCAAGGATAGTCATGGAACGTCAACGTCGATGTAGGAAAAATAAACTGAGGTCTGATGAATAACACGAGATGCTGGATTGTCATACGAAACTGAGTTGAGGAGAGATATTTTTCTACGTTGACAGAGTGATCCAAAAAATAACTGAGATTTTAACACATTCATGTTGTTACTGAGAAATATGCTTTCAACACTCCGTCGAATCTTTGGAATAACAAATACGAGTGTCAACTACAACTTGATTTCGATGACATGAGAAAGCAGTGTTCCTTGTTTAGAGAAAAAAGATAGCATTTGTATTGCTTTTACTGCTACGAAAGATGAAGCAGAAGCGTGATAGGAAAGGCTCCTTAAACTTCTGCAGTTTATTCAAAATCACAGTCTTAAGAGCTTACGTTCCAAATATTTTAATTCTACTACGAATGTCACTCATAATTGATTTAAGTGTTACTGACTTGTGCAGAAGTTTTTCTAAATTAAAATTGATCAGGAATGACTTAAGATCTACAATGGGTAGTTTGCGAATAAAAAAATCTTTCCGTACTGTCCTTTGAGTAACATCTGGCAGATGAAATAGACCAACAATATATTTTGGTTTCAAACAGAAAAGCAAGAAAAAATATCGTTTACTGTTAAAACTGCATTTTTCACTTCAGTAAAAAAAATGTTCTTCTTTTTTCCTCCCCTGAACACCGTTTTACCCTTTTATTGAAGTATGTGATGTGTATTGCGATGGACGACAA
The DNA here is from genome assembly GCA_036924085.1 of Ariolimax columbianus. NCBI lineage: Eukaryota > Metazoa > Mollusca > Gastropoda > Stylommatophora > Arionidae > Ariolimax > Ariolimax columbianus. The sequence goes on from JAVGWX010000139.1 coordinate 99,831, forward strand.
AATCATGACTACCCCGGGCGCTACGAACGCTACTCCGCTGCTACTTCTAATATTGCTGCTTTTGCTTCTTGTTCTTGTTGACCCGTTCCTCAGCGTAGCTGCGGGTCCAACTTCATCTCAAGCGGATCCTGTCTTGGGCCACGGAAGTCCAGTGAGTGGTAAGTGCTCCTGTAGAGGTGTCTCAGGTGTTGCAGTTAACAGTAAGGAAGTCTGACAATCTCCTTGGAGGTCTTTCCGGGGTCTGTTCTTACCTCAGGGGTACCAGACTGATGTCGCTGTGCTCCATCGATCATCGTTCCGTCGCAACATCCATCCTGCATATCTATGTTTCGTCTTGTCTGCATGGATTACCGCATCCTTCACCAGGGACAATCGTCTTATGTCAGAATTGTGGAGACCTTGCATACGTTGGTTTTGGAGAGTGATTTTGTTAGTGTCCAAGTTTCAGCACCGAAGCACATCGCTTCTACTACTGCTTTTGACAACACTACTACTACTACTAATACTACTACTAATACTACTACTGCTATTACTATTAATGCTATTGCTAACACTACTACTACTACCACTACTACTACTATTACTGCTACTAATATTGCTACTATTACTATGGGTACTACTACTACTGCTACTACTACTACTGCTGCTGCTGCTAAGGTATGCAAGGCAATGTCCTTCAGTACTATAATGGTTTTGAGATGGATATCTTGGTCAATTTTAATAAAGACGTTATCGTGTCTAACATATCTATTGTTTTTGTCACAGTGGGGTTCACTAGAACAAACAATCCGCTATTCATGAGTGTTATTATTATTACTAGTTCCCCATCACAAGCGATGATGGACACATCAGCAGGCGGTATTGTCTTGATGATGTAACTTGCGCTGTATTTGTATTATAGTGATGAAGAGCTGGTCATCAACCTCACTCTCTAATCCCGAACTACCCTAAACCAGGAGCAGGACATTAGTCAAGACGACTGGAGGCAACTCAGGATGCAGGCACTCTGCTCCCACCTCCCGTGATTCTAGTGATCACTTTAAAACATGTTGGATTCGATAGTTCACCGTTTCTGTTCATTGCATTGGGGAATGAGTCCCTGACTTCTCGACAACAGCGACCCCTAAAGACTGCAGAGTCTTTAGACAACTAGTGTTACATTCCAGTGTAACAGTCCAGTATTACATCCCAGTGTTTTGGGTGGATCTGGAAAAGGCATTTGACAAAGTCTGGAAGGATGGACTTAGAGTCAAGCTAAAAAGAAGTGATGTTTGTGGGAAGATGTACAAGTGGATCAACCACTACCTCAATCAAAGAACGGCCAGAGTCCAAGTACAAGGGCAGATGAGCAAAAAGGTGACACTCGAGCAAGGAGTACCCCAAGGGGGAGTACTGTCACCCACACTCTTCCTGGTATATATAAACGATATTACAGAGAATATACCAAGAAGAATCCATAGCTCAATGTTTGCAGACGATCTGGCTATGTGGACCTCTGAAAAGAATCTCACCATAGCAAGAAATCGGATGCAAACGGCCCTAACATCGCTGGAAGAGTGGGCGAACTCATGGCTGGTCAAAATAAACGAGGAGAAAACCACGTGCACAATATTCTCGCTCTCATTAAAACCCCAAAGTACCAAATTAAGCCTAAATGGCAAAATCCTGCAGCCAAACGACAACCCAACCTATCTGGGAGTCACATTTGATCGGCGCATGACATGGAAAAGTCAGATTGAGAGAAACCGAATGAAAGCCAGAGAAAGAATGGCGATCATGAGGAAACTTGCTGGCACAAGCTGGGGAGCAGACGAAGGCATACTAAAGAAACTGTACACCGGAAGAGTGAGACCAGTTCTCGAGTATGGCATCGCGGCATGGACAACAGCAGCGAAGGCGAACTTCGATAAAGTTAACAAACTTCAAAACCAAGCCATGAGAATTATAACAGGTGGCATGAAGTCAACGCCAATTGTAGAACTTGAAAAGATTACAAAACTGCAATCCATGACCGACAGAAGAGACTGCAGAGCCCAGCTGCAGTCAGAGAAACTCCGAAGACTGACGGACCATCCAATGTACCAGAGACTAAACAATTTGGGAACTGGGAAACTAAAGCGGAGAAACTTTGCAGAAGTAGCCAAAGCAAAGATGCACGAAGATCCCATAAACGCACTAACAACACCAAAACCCATCACTACTGTACGAAAACCTACTTGGAGGCAGGATATATTTCCAGAGGTGGTAGAAAATATACCAGGTATTGCAAACAAAAACTGCCAGACCGAAAAAGAAAGGAGAGATACTACCCTAAGCTTCATAACGAAAAGCTACCCAAGCATGGACTGGACCCATGCATACACCGACGGTTCTGTAACAAACACCACACAGAACGGAGGGGCAGGAGCATTCCTGAACCTACCAAATGGCAGAAAAATAACACTGTCATTCGCTACTGGTAAGTACACAAGCAATTTCAGAGCGGAGGCAGAGGCACTGAGGGCGGCAGTGGAAGAAATGGCAACACACAGTGAAAATGAGAGCCACATAGTCTTGCTGACAGATGCTCTCGCCGTAGTCACAGCGCTAAAAAGCCAGAAAAACACTGAGCTTAATGACTTAAGAGCAGCACTCTGCAAACTGTGCCAGCTGTCCGCACCAAAAAGGGTAGTGGTACAGTGGGTTCCGTCACACTGCAACATCCAAGGCAACGAGGAGGCAGATAGACTGGCAAAAGAAGGTGCAAGGCTACCACAAACAGATACCAGTATGACGTACGAAGAGTCAAAACGGCTTATCAAAGCCAGGTACATGACCAAATGGGAAACCAAACATACTGGTTACACCAAAAACGATGCCTATTACCAGTTGAACCGAAGAGAGCAGGTCGTTGTCTTCAGACTTCGCACTGGCCACAATAGACTGAGGTACCACCTATTCAACAAATTGAAGATAGGGTGTACCGACGAATGCCCGTGCGGTACTGGTAAAATGACCACTGAACATCTGCTGCAGAACTGCCCGACATACGGGGATCAGAGAGAGCAGATGGGGCCATTGCCAGTGGAACTGCAAGACAAGCTCTATGGTAGTGGCGAGAGTCTCAGGATGACCGCCGCTTTTTTCGAAAAAATAATGGTTACTGTCTGACTGTGTACGCAGAAGAAGAAGAAGAACATCCCAGTGTTACATTCCAGTGTTACATTCCAGTCGTTTAGTTTTGTCACAAATTGACCAGTGGACGAATGGGATGTTCATGCAATCCCCCGATGTCGCCCCCCCCCTCCCCCCACCCCGCGAAGTCTTGCAAGCGCTGAAGGTAACTGGGCTTAGGGATCTGTCATTAACCAGCTCTTTCCTGATCAGAGCGCCAGTACTGATCAGGGACGATGGTTTCACTAGTTCCGCCCGCCGGATACGATTCCGTCTGTCTCCACCCTTTGCTGTTTACTAGAAAATTCGATGCCCCTTGAGATATATTGTTGTGGATGCAGAAAGATTTTCGTCATTTCATCGATTTCCCTCATGATATATGCATGAGAACGGGTTGTGTAGAGCAAATGCTTGTAATATTGAATTCATGAGTAAGCTCTTCATAGATACCAATAGCCTCAGTTTAATCATTGTTTTGTTTCAGTTATATTCTAGTCGACGTCTGAAAGTATACAAAGAAGAAGAATCATACTAGCCATATAGATTAATCAACAATACACAGACTGCTAAAGTCTGAAATCAGACGCCGGTCAAGCAGGGATGTGCGCTTGAAAATACAGAATGGGATTCTAACAAGTACATAAGAAATTTGGTCAAAACCTCGTAACTATTACAATATGTTGCTGACATTGCTAATAACGCACGTTGTAAGTGCCCACATATGCCCTTTCATAAACAGACGTATGTTCACCAATATGCACTTTATGATAATACTTAGTTCTGTTGTGTTTTTTTTTATGTGTTAAGTTAAGGGATACACAAATCTCATTTTGCCAGAAAATAAAACAGAAAATAAGTTCAGACAACGCCTGGTTTCAAATGTCCAACTTGTAATCACACAAGAAATCTTCAGGTATCTTTTTCTCGAATTTCACTTGGATGCCGTACAGTATCTGCGAAGGATTGATTATACACCTACACTGAAATCTTGAAACCATTGTTATTACTGGTGGTTGTCCCCCGCTGTTTAAAACGGATGACATTAATTGACGTAATTCGCAAACTATTCAATCCCATGTGTGAAAAGTGCCGCAGGTGGGGCTCAAAGTGTACTCCAAAATCACTTGGAAAAGGAAAACAAAGACTTGTGTTTTAAAATCATGTGTTTCTTTAGCAGAAGTAAAATAATTCACAATTCTCCCTTTGCTTTATATAACCGTTTACGGATGTTTAGTAACGCCGATAAAGGTTTGATTCACTTGAATGTGAGCATTTTGTTTTAAAACTGGGGTATTTTATGTACATGTTGATGTGCAAAAGAGATGGGCAAATAGAACGTGAGAGGGAGGGAGGGAGAGAGAGAGAGAAAGAGAGAGAGAGAGAGAGAGCGAAAGAGAGAGAATAAATCAAGTGAAATAGTGCTTGGTTTTAAAAAATAATTATGCGATAGTAAAAACATAAGAACATTCTAAATTGATATATCTGCTACGTGGCTTCCTCTTGCTTTGTAACTATATATTCTTGTGTTATAAGCATGCAGTGCTAGTTGATCATGATGCATTCTAATGAGTTGAACGATCCAACTTATTGTCCTTCTTGCTTTATATTCAGCACAAGTAGTAGTTAGTGTGATTTGTATAATGCAATCATGTCCAAATATTTTTCTACAGGAAGCATTTTGTCTTTTTTTCAGAAATCTGATTTTAAATTTTACAATTGTCCTTTCTTAGATGACATGAAATTTACCAAGTCTGCAACTTGGCAGCAAATAATTGATATCCATATACAGTTTAGCATTTGCTGTTTTGTTGGCAACCTCATGTTGCATTGGTTAACTAGTGATGTCAGTTGATAAGTCGCATAGAAGGTTTCTGGCATCTAAGCGTCTAGATTTCCTTATCAACTCTTTCAATGTACTTCAACTCTTGAACCTGTTTGTGGTTTGATAATAATTACATTCAAGTTAAGTTGAACTTGTGATCTGTTGGCGTTCTTCTTCTTCTTCTTCTGCGTACACAGTCAGACAGTAACCATTATTTTCTCGAAAAAAGCGGCGGTCATCCTGAGACTCTCGCCACTACCATAGAGCTTGTCTTGCAGTTCCACTGGTGATGGCCACATCTGCTCTCTCTGATCCTCGTATGTCGGGCAGTTCTGCAGCAGATGTTCAGCGGTCATTTTACCAGTACCGCACGGGCATTCGTCGGTACACCCTATCTTCAATTTGTTGAATAGGTGGTACCTCAGTCTGTTGTGGCCAGTGCGAAGTCTGAAGACAACGACCTGCTCTCTTCGGTTCAACTGGTAATAGGCATCGTTTTTGGTGTAACCAGTATGTTCGGTTTCCCATTTGGTCATGTATCTGGCTTTGATAAGCCGTTTTGACTCTTCGTACGTCATACAGGTATCTGTTTGTGGTAGCCTTGCACCTTCTTTTGCCAGTCTGTCTGCCTCCTCGTTGCCTTGGATGTTGCAGTGTGACGGGACCCACTGTACCACTACCCTTTTTGGTGCGGACTGCTGGCACAGTTTGCAGAGTGCTGCTCTTAAGTCATTAAGCTCAGTGTTTTTCTGGCTTTTTAGCGCTGTGACTACTTCGAGAGCATCTGTCAGCAGGACTATATGGCTCTCATTTTCACTGTGTGTTGTTGGCGTTCAAATGTTATGTCTTTGATGACCAGATGCTTAGATCTGCATATTATGTATTTATCAAATGACCTTTAACCATTTTAATAGTTTTATTTAACTTGACCTGACCGTTGCCCAGATGTGTCTTGGATGCGTGGACTTATATTTCTGCAAATCTTTTACAACTTCCCGATATCAATAATCAAGAGAGCTGAAATGTTATACATAATCTTCACTCGTGCGGCTTGTAAATCTATCAACTGTTGATAAATGTTGTACAGGCATTCAAAACATTTCCCAGAAAATCGATGTCTTTACATTTCATTTTGTTCAATTACGTGACATGTTTCGCCTATTTGCTGCCACTAGCAGCCAGAGTGACGATTCTCGAAACGAACAACATGGTTTTCATAAAAAACTAGAAGCAAGCTATTTAGAAAAATAGGTCTGTTGACAAAATAATCAGTCGATTAGCTCAGGTTTTTTTCACTATTGACAGGTTTTAGAATGTGCAGACCCGACGCCGAATGTGAAAATTAGTAATGCGTTTATTGCAAAATAACCTAATGTTAGCTTTTAAAAAAGGCATGTCTTAAATCTTAAAATATATTTAAAAAAGGAGTTTTATAAAATTTACTTGGTTTTAGTTTTTTTTTTGTTATTCATTCACCGTTATTTTGCAACTTTACCACTGTAATTTGCATGTTCTTCGCAACACCTCATTACAAAAAAAGAGCGACTAATTAAGTAAAGAACTATACGTTTCATGCAGACTGTGCATTAGTTATTTTCTCAGCTTAAATCATCAAATTAAAGCATTAATCGATACTGTCTGGAATCAATAACGTAACAGGAGTTGTCAGAATATTGATGGAAACACCATATGACCACCTTAGGAACTCCAATTCCGGATTTTTCCTCAGGGTTTACTCCCGAATGATATGTTGTCAAATTACCAACTAATGTGGATCTGCATGTGTTCAAATTATTCGGGCATAATGTTGTTATCGGTATTTGGAAAGATATTGAGCACGATCATTTTACAAATATTGAAAGAGGCCATATATGTGTTTATACACACACATACACAAACCCATACATATACACATACACAAACACATACATATACACACACAGATACATACATATATCCGCTCACACTCACAGGCGCGCGCTTTCACGGACAGGCACAATGAGGTCTAGAAAAATAGGTTAAAAGTCGGCCTACAAATATTCGATTACTATAAAACTAGAATTTTGACTTTAAATAAACATTTTGTCTTGAAGAAACAAACATGATGGCAGTAAATCTCGTTATTGACGAGATGTCACTTTCTTTTAGCATCTACAGGTTTTACTTGTGCAGACGGCTAATGATTTTGACCCATAATTGGCTGTAGCGCAATGATTAGTGCGCTGGCTGCACAGTCAAGTACATTACATTTTGAATTGATTTGGTTTATTTATTAGATAGTGAACATCTCTGGAGTTGACCCAGCCTCAAAAATTGTATGTCATGCAAGTCTAGGAAGTAAAACCGGCCGACTTGATGGTGACCACATAATACATAGCGTGTCTTTCGTCATGAAAAAGTGGACCTCACATCATATTCCGAGTATGCCACACGGCATGTTGACGGAAGATTTAAATTTCCTTGTAAGTCTACACTACTTCAATTTTACATTTTGTCTTAAAGCAACAATTACCAAAGAAAACCTCATATTTTAAGCATCCTTCTTCTTCTTCATCAGACGCAGTCAGACAGTAACCATTATTTTTTCGAAAAAAGCAGCTGTCATCCTGAGGCTGTCGACACTGCATAGAGCTTGTCTTGTGTTGGCACTGGTGATGGCCACATCTGCTCTCTCTGATCCTCGTATGTCGGGCAGTTTTGCAGAAAATAGGTGGTACCTGAGTCTATTGTGGCCAGTGCGAAGTCTGAAGACCACGATCTGCTCTTTTCTGTTCAACTGGTAATAGGAATCGTTTTTAGTGTAGCCAGTATGTTCGGTTTCCCATTTGGTCATGTATCTAGCTCTAATAAGCCGTTTTGACTCTTCGTATGTCATACTAGTTTCTTTTGCCAGTCTGTCTGCCTCCTCGTTGTCTTGGATGTTGCAGTGAGATGGAACCCACTGCACCACTACTCTTTTTGGTGCGGCTTGCTGGCATAGTTGACAGAGTACTGCTTTTAATTCATTAAGTTCAGTATTTTTCTGGCTTTTCAGTGCTGTGACTACGGCCAGTGCATCTGTAAGCAGGGCTATGTGGCTTTCATTCCTTTTACCTGTCACCATTTATTCCACTGCCGCCCTCATTGCCTCTGCCTCCGCTCTGAAATTGCTTGTGTATTTTCCAGTAGCGAATGACAGTGTTATTTTTCTGCCATTTGGTAGGCTCATGAATGCTCCAGCCCCTCCGTTCTGTGTTGTATTTGTTACGGAACCGTCGGTGTATGCATGGGTCCAGTCCATGCTTGGGTAGTTTTCCGTAATGAAACTCAGGGTAGTATCTCTTCTTTCTTTTTCAGACTGGCAGTTTTTGTTTCTAATACCTGGTATATTTTCTACCACCTCTGGAAATATATGCTGCCTCCAGGTAGGTTTTCGTACAGTAGGGATGGGCGTTAATGGGGTTAGTGCGTTCATAGGGTCTTCGTGCATCTTTGCTTTGGCTATTTCTCATTTCCGAAATTGTTTAGTCTCTGGTGCATTGGGTGGTCAGTCAGTCTTCTGAGTTTCTCTGATTGCAGCTCGGCTCTGCAGTCTCCTCTGTCGGCCATGGATTGCAGTTTTGTAATCTTTTCAAGTTCTACAATTGGCGTTGACTTCATGCCTCCTGTTATAACTCTCATGGCTTGGTTTTGGAGTTTGCTAACTTTATCGAAGTTCGCCTTTGCTGCTGCTGTCCATGCCGCAATGCCATACTCGAGAACTGGTGTCACTCTTCCAGTGTACAGTTTCTTAAGTATGCTTTCGTCTGCTCCCCAGCTTGTGCCAGCAAGTTTCCTCATGATTGGTATTCTTTCTCTGGCTCTCATTCGGTTTCTCTCGATCTGACTTTTCCATGTCAGGCGCCGATCAAATGTGACTCCCTGATTGTTTGGGTTGTCGTTTGGCTGAAGGTAATTGCCGTTTAGACTTAATTTGGTGTTTTGGGGTTTGATTGATAGCGAGAATATTGTACATGTGGTTTTGTCCTCGTTTATTTTGACCAGCCATGAGTTCGCCCACTCTTCCAGCGATGTTAGGGCCTGCTGCATCCGATTTCTTGCTATGGTGAGATTCTTTTCAGAGGTCCACATAGCCAGATCGTCTGCAAACATTGAGCTATAACTCTTTTTTGTATGTTCTCCGTAATGTCATTTATATACACCAGGAAGAGTGTGGGTGACAGTACTCCCCCTTGGTGTACTCCCTGCTCAAGTTTCACCTTTTTGCTCATCTGCCCTTGTACTTGGACTCTTGCCGTTCTGTTTTTGATGTAGTAGTTGATCCACTTGTACATTTTCCTACAAACTTCACTTCTTATTAGCTTGACTCTAAGTCCATCCTTCCAGACTTTGTCAAATGCCTTTTCCAGGTCCACCCAAACCGTTACTGTATGCTTTTGCTCCTGGTAGGCATCTTCTATTTCCTGGGCTATGAGGATGACCTGGTCCTCAGTGGATCTGTGCTGTCTAAAGCCTGCTTGCTTTGGAATTAGTATCCGTTTTTCTTCCAGATGCCACATCAGTCTGGTGTTTATCATAAGTTCCAACAGTTTGCCGACACAGCTCAGTAGGCTGATAGGCCTGTATCCATTTGGATCGGTTTTGTCTTTTCCTTTCTTTGGTACTGGTACAAGTACTGCGTCTTTCCATGCCTGGGGTACAATACCCCTTTTCCAGCTTTGGTTCAGGACTGATAGCAGTTTCCTCTTTGCTGTTTGGCCCAGCCCCATCAGCGTTTAGTTTGTTATCCCGTCTTTTCCGGGAGATTTCCTTTTCTTTAATGTTCTCATGGCCTCTTCCATTTCGCTCATTGTTAGTTTTGCCATCATATGCTATTCTGGTGCCATATTGATGTTGTCGTGCACATCTTGCTCTTCATTGATGTATGTATGCCTATCTTCAGGGACATCTATGTGGTTCGCTTTGGCATAGTGTTCGGCAAAAGCGTTTGCGGCTTTTTTTCCAGTGAGCAAGTTTTCACCCTGCTTGATGTTAATTATTTTGTTTGACGGGGTTTCGTCATTCATGGCTGTGACTAACTTCCAGAGTTTGTTCTCTTCTTTGTCTAAGTTGAGACTTTCTGTTTTGTTTTTCCAGCTTTCTCTTGCTGTTTGGTTTAGAGTGTATTTGTATTTCGCTCTGGCGGCTTTGAGGGCGATATTTGCCTCTATTGATTGTTCTCGCTCTGCCATGTTCCTAGCATTTGTAACTGCGTCTTCCACTTTCTGCAACTCATCATTCCAATAGGGCTTATAATTTTTCCTTGCCTCTCTTGGGATGGTTTCAGTGGTAGCTTGCATTATTGCTTTGTTTTAAGCATCCAATAATGCTTGGATTGCTAATTATTGACGGCATGGCGGAAGCAGCAGAGTACATATCACCCAATACGTCATCAGTGGTACTTTGATATTGACATGGTAAATGCCACATGCTATCTCCTGTTGCCTGCACATTTGTAGACTTGATGTTTAGTAGGTTAATTGTTTCCAATACTGGTTACACCAAAAAACGATGCCTATTACCAGTTGAACAGAAGAGAGCAGGTCGTTGTCTTCAGACTTCGCACTGGCCACAATAGACTGAGGTACCACCTATTCAACAACTGAAGATAGGTGGTACCGACGAATGCCCGTGCGGTACCGGTAAAATGACTGCTGAACATCTGCTGCAGAACTGCCCGACATACGAGGATCAGAGAGAGCAGATGTGGCCATCACCAGTGGAACTGCAAGACAAGCTCAATGGCAGTGGTGACAGCCTCAGGATGACCGCCGCTTTTTTAGAAAATATAATGGTTACTGTCTGACTGCGTACGAAGAAGAAGAAAAAGAAGAAGTTTCTACGACGTCATAAAGTCTGCTTCGGTCTATATTTGACGGGCTCTAAGTTTATGTATTGACATTTGCTTTTTTTTTTTTTTTTACTAATTGTTTGCCTCACTAGTTTCTACTGGCGGATGCGCGCCATTTTCAACCCCAGACCGTAGACCATTGGGCGATATCAGGACGCATGCCAGTGCTTGGATGAATGTGTGCGTCTGTATGTACCTATGCTAGGTTTGTGCGCCCTCAGAAGCTAGCCCAACCAAAGTGCAATGGAAGGGCCTCACCATGAGAGCGCGTGTGAAAGTTGTGCAAGAGTGTGACTGTAGGACAGAGTCAAATGAAACAGCGTGAGGGAAGAAGAGAGAAGGAAGAAGGGGAAGAGTGGCTTGCACATATATTTTAAGACTTGACATCACTGATGGTCACTTGTAAAATCTTAATAAATAAACGGAACCGACAAACAAAGAAAATTATTTAATGTTCATAACTTGATGATATTTACCATAACTATTTCCCTTTTATAATTTCGGGTCTCAAATATAACATTTCGCTACAGATGAGATAACAGAGCGGAAGAAGCAGACATGAGATGAGATAGAACATCGCACACTTGATAAGTCAGTGAAATTGTCGAATATCCGATTTCGTGTAGTGTGTGCAGTTGGCCGCTGACACTTCGAGCCCCAACTGAAGAAGGAAAACGTAGATAAACAGGTTCTCCCATTGTTACGAAATTTCATTATTATTGGGTCTACAAAATACATGCAAATTGAATACAAGACAATAAATAATTGATATAGAATCGTGCTTTTATTTGCAAACAAACAAATACACTGGAATCTAGGAAACATGCCAAGTGGTCTTTCTTTAAATAGGCAGTCAGAAAGCTTAAAACTATTCACGTAGTCAGTATGACCTGTCGATACGTTACAAATACGGGATCAAGGTATTTTCAGAAAGTTAAGTGCGCTTCTGTCGATAGTGGAAATCGTTATGTGAGGCTAATGTCTTTATTTTGTGTTTCTGCCGTTTCGATAATTAACCATTTTAGAATATGTCTAAAGAATGGGCTTATGTTGTTTTCTTTAGCTTGAAATTTGAACATTCAATAGGACCATTTGTGTAGTCCAACACAAAAAACACATACTTGTGGTAGAGTGACAGACAGTAAAACAATTAATAAAAGTAGAAATAGATAGAGCATTCAGATCGAGGGAATCTCCTCCATCTTCGTGTTGCCCTTGTTCTATCTCAGTTCACGTGCCGCCTTGGTCGGCGCAATGGATGTCCAGTGTACAATTTCTCTTGCTGTAATTGTGCAATCTTAAAGGCCTTTTCCAGTCTATCTCCTTATGTTATCCACCTACTTATAACTTTGTGTGCGTCTCTACCCTCTAATATGGTCTTCAACAAGGAGGAATGTCTTGTTGTTTAACTCCCATTGTTTGATGTCATTAGTTCTCCTTCCGCTCTCAACAATACCGCCACATTTGTTTTCTTTTTTCTTGGCAAGAAATGACACACAATCTTCTGTGTACACACATTTCAATAATCTGTTACAACTAGATTTTAATAAGTACATGTTTTTGTCTCATAAACTAGGGACGCATATACATAACATCTGATAATTCTCATTTTCAAATTATGGTTAATCTGTTTGCATGTCAGAATGTGTCGCATGTTGTTGAATACCTGTCTTAGAACTACTTGTTCTCTTTCTCATTTTACGTCAGTTACCAACGACTAAAGCAAGTTCTTCGCTCATGTATTATCTTTCGTCAGAGTTAGATCAGCAGGTGTGGCCTTTGATAGATCATGTCCAAATTTGGCTAACGTGGCAAAACTGTATTCTTGGTAAAACAGCTCCATTAGGGCATTCGCGCACGTTCACTGAACAACGGCGAGACCTCTTCATCATTCGATGTCAACAATGTTGTGAAACAGGAATGCGTACTTGCGCCGACCCTATTCCTCATGGTGTTTTCAGCTATGCTGATGGACGCCATTAAGGATACTGATTATGGCATACCAATAAAGTTCCACATTGATGGTATTATTTTCAATCCCTGCATGCAATGCGAAAACCAAGATGGTGCGAGACACTATTTGCGATCTCTTGTTTGCGGATGACTGTTCTTTTTTAACAGTATCTCAAAACGGAATTTGCAGAAGAATAAATACAGGTTCTCTATTGCATATAACAACTTTGACTTGACCATAAGCACAAAGACAACTGAAGTAATGAATTAACTAGCATCAGCCACAGCGTATAACAGTCAGTGGAAATAATGAGGGGATATCAATTACCAGCACGAGATCAATGTGTCTCCCTCGGAAGTACATTTTCGAAATCAACTACTAATACGCATTGGATTGATAATAGAATAGCAATGGCAGGCACATATTTTGGTCGCATCTACTCAACAGTGTCCCTACTCTGAGTGAGTGACAGTTGGACTGTCTACGCTGTAGACGCCATGAGGCTAAAGCACTTTTACATTACATTTATGAAACGCATTCTAAAGATTCGTTGGCAGGATCATATCACAGATAATGAAGTACTATCCAGAGCCAACAAGCCAGTTAGTCATGCACTTTTGCAAAATAAATCCAACTAAAATGGGCTGGACAACTTGCTCGATTGTCATACCGAAAGACTCCCAGAGTGGCTTCAATATAATAAACTGGGTGAAGAGGATGATCACGAGGTGGCATACAAAAACAAACTTTTCACGGGCAGTCTGAACGAGTCTCTAGTGCCGTGTAATATACATTTTAACGTAGGAATAAATGGCTCACAATTGTTCAACCTGGAAAGGTGCACTTAGAAATGGTCAGCGAGTGTATGTCTGTCCAGGATAGACGCGCAATAAGGAAGCCAATAGCAGAGAGAATACCAGTTGCATCTGCGGATTATGTTTGCTGTAACATTCAACTTTCCGCGCTCGCATTGGCTAGATCAGTCACACGAGTACTAATATAATCAAGGATGCAGTATGACATGAGGTGATGTTGACTGATCGAATCGTCGAGATGGTCGAATTTATTATGGTATTATTAGTTTGCGACCTGTGTGCACGTTGAAATTTTAAATCCATTCTTTTACTTCGGCTTTCATTTTATTTGCAGACTGTTGCAGACTTTGTCTGTTAAAAGCATATGTGTTTCTAAGTGATCGTTTAATTCTGTTACTTTTTTAAATCATTCGTGGTGTCATTTCTGAGCGTTTATTTAAGTATATGGGATTACAGATCAATCCCATAACAACAGCTGCCGTCGGGGATGAAGATAACTCTTCATGTACTAAGCTATATGAGGTTGGGTGGCAAGTTACCTTCCATGATGTTTATACCTTACCGAACTCTTACGTCAGGTACCAATTTACAGCTTGGTTGACTAGAGGAGCGGTCGTACTAGGAACGAGCCACGTTCCGGAAGTGATTTCGAACCCTGGCGCTCTGAAATCCCAGTCTTAGCAAGCCTTCTCTATTCTACACTGCACGCTCCACTAGTGAATGTATGACTAGATAAACCATTCATGGCGCCGTTTCTGATGTTGTTTCCAGTGTCTCCAATGCGTACTCTGTTTCTTCTATTGTATTACTTAGCTTTATTTCCAATTACAAGGTAGAGCGACACGGGAAGCTCATTCTTCTATCCAGCACCAATAGTGTTACGTCGGCCATTGTTAGCCAGTGTCGTTGCACAATCACTGTAATGGCATCTGTTCACTTTCCTCGCAGCCTCCTTCCTACCTGTTAGCCAGATCTACCAGCGATGTTAACCAATATTGGAAGTTGATGGGACAGCGTATTGTTGGTCTAGAAATACTGTGTGCACAAGACGTTCTACCGAACATACGTCTAAAGTCTGAGTTTCGCGGTCTGTTTTCCCTTGTAAGTTAACTTATCGTCATTATACTGGTTTAGGAGACTCTGCAATATCTGTATCCAACCAGTTTCATTTACATCACTTTGCTCTAAAAGCTATGCGCATCCAATGAATTCGTAAATGCATTAACTGTCATTGCCTCCACTACCTCATGTGGCAATGCATTCCAAGCATTCACCACTCCCTGACTAAGAAAATATTTCCTAATATTTAATCTGGACCTCTCTTTAGTTAATTTGTATCTATACCTTCTTGTTCTTGTGGGTGCTGTATTACAAAAAAAATTTTTATAGTCTCATTTATCCATTCATCTGATCATCTTATAAACCTGTATTAAGTTACCACGAATTCTTCTCTCTTCTAGACAACGTAGGCCGGTTTTTCTGAGTCTTTCTTCATAATTGTAATTCTGGAATCCCACTTTCAGCACTAACACCGATGACATTCTTCAAACACTTTCTTTCACGCATCTGATTTCTCATCTTTTTCTTGTGATATTTTCGGATATGATGATAGAGTTTTTTTCCTGACCAAAGTAACGTCCACATATATAAATGTCAAATCTTGGAATATCTTATAATTGAAAGGATTAAAAAAGGATTCATTCCTTCATATGCGTCTTAGTCTTTGCAGACCATGCGCGTGGCACCCTTTGAGTCGCCTCTCAGTGCACAAGCCTGGGCGTTGAATATGGCGACCCAAGGCTGCCTAAACTGCAGGATCCCACTCTCTGCCTCGCTGGTACAATCTAAAGAAATGTAAAGTATGACAATTTGGCGCCAGCTCATCTGCAGGAGCTGCCGGAATGAGTTCGCAATTTTGAAACTATCACCCTTAGGTGCTACCACTCAGGATTTTATGTCTGAGTTTACTCCCGTAGCTTTACCCTCTCCAGATAATTCCACAAGGCAGTGGAGTTGTTGCCCGCAGATGCTAGTTACTCGAGACATCCGATAATACTCTCATCGTCCCAAGACTAGCCATCACTCTCCTAAGTTCCTCCTCTCCTAGGCAAACTACATGAAGAGGATAACGAGCTATGTCTAGCTGGGTTTAGAGTCAGAGTTTACCTTCTCTTAGATTGGCTGCCAAACAAGGCTAATGAGCCAATCTGCCGCCCAGTTATACAACCGGGTACTAGGTCGCACCATATAGCAGGCTCTGTGAGAAACAGGGGCCTCTCATGAAAATGCTGCTGGAGAAACAATAATGTAGGAGATGCAATTATAGGGGCAGACATAAACATACATGGAGAAAAAAGATATTGCGACAAACATGACATCATTAACAAAACATGAAGAAAAGAGCTTCCGACAAAAATAAAAACATAAAAGATATGGAAAGAGAGAAAAGAGCTTCCGGCAACGGTAAAATCATTGAAGATATGAACAGATAGAAAAGATCCTTTTGAAAAACATAAAAACACGGAAGACATGGACAGAGAGAAATAAGCTTGCGACATATTTAGCAACATGGTATACAGAAAAACGTTTGTGACAAACATGAAAACACGGAAGACATGGGAATAGGTGCTAGCAGGATGAAACCGGGCAGAACAATTTGACAAGTATTTTTTAAGACCTATGCTCCGGAAGGAGCTGAAAGGCTTACGTTGATTAATTGTGTTCGACTTTACTGCGCACCAAAGTATGCCCATACGTGCTCAGTCTATCAGTAAATGGCAAATAGTTTGGATACGGACGATTACCACAGCTCGTTGGTTGTACAAACTTCTTATACGTCCTGTCGTGAGCCGCAGTCTGTTCAAACATAGTTCGGTAAAAAAGTTCCACAGTATGTGAGTTGCAAATTTTTTTTTAATTGCAGTGCCCTTATCTAATAGGCAGTCTTTGATAGACAACAGAATGAAACTCCTATCCGTATATCTAGTGAAAAATAAAATAAAATTTAAATTTAAAAAATGGGTATGGTCAGATACCCCACCGAGACGAGAACAGAAACAAAACCTACGTTACGACCAATGGGCCTTCATCAGGGACAACAAATAACTATGCTGAACTAGGAAATCAGCAGATAAGGACAAAATGGTCTACTTATCAGATATAGTGACTATCATCGTTTCCTGTCAGGTCGAAGGCTAGACTAAATGACGGACTATGGTCAGATAAGGTGGCCAGGAGAGCGTAAGAAGTGAGTGGGAAAGAGCCGGATAAGCCAGTGACGGCCAAATATTGAAAATACCAAAAAATGATCGAGGTGGGGTTGGGGGAGGGGGGGGGGGAGAAATTGATATAAGCCGGGGTGGAGGGAGAAGACTGGTATAATATGGGTTGAAAGGAGAATGAAGGCAAATAGATTGGGGCCATTGTGAGATTTTCTGAGAAGGTATGGAAGATGTTAATACCATGTGGTTGGAGGTCACCCATGCTGGAGATACGTTTGTTCACAAGGGCGAATCGATGACGATCGTCAGAGAAGCAAGAAACTAGGCATGTGACACTAACATCAGCCTTACCCCGGTGTCCAGGACCATTGAAGTGGCTGGCAATTGGGTTACGGACATCTTTGACATCCTTATATCATTTTCTTTGGCTGCGTTTAGCCCAATAACGACGATAATAGTAGATCCACACCCAGCCCTTGATTCATCTTCAGCTGCCATCCATTCAAGCCTAAGTCAGTCCTTCTGTACATTCCGAATGAAGGATTGGCAGTCTGACACGATGAATTCGCTTGTTAAAGATGTCTCCAATCAAAATGCATTCTCGTACTGGATATAGCTGTTATGTAAGCTCCGCTTTACGCCGCAACGACCTGTCATCTTACTGTAGCCGAGAAGCCCTTACTAGATATATCTCGCTGCTTATCACCGATTTATGTGTGAATATAATGACGTCACTATACAGGATGTTTTCAATCAGCTGCTTGTAAATCTCGACCAGTACCCTCCCGTTGTAACACTGTCTGAATTCTTTGCCTAGAGACTGATTGATTCACAGATTAAGTGATTGATTATGTACACTACACTTTTACTATTTAAAACGTTCCCATGCTTTCATACCTGGATCGGGGATCAACTTATCAAGTAAGAAAGAAGGGTATCAAGTAAATGTTAACAGATAAGTCATGCGGGTATTTCATAAAGCTAGGGTAGGGGACGCTGGCGTTTAGTTGGACAACATATACTGATCGCATAATGTTAGTCAGGGTCTTCAGTAGACTAACATCTGCTCAGGCATAACATGCTGATAAGATATTGTTAGTCAGTCAGGAGGAGAGTAGACTAACATCTGCTCAGGCATAACATGCAGATCAGATAATGTTAGCCGGGGGAGAGTAGACTAGCAACTGCTCAGGCATAACATGCTGATCAGATATTGTTAGTCAGTCAGGAGGAGAGTAGACTAACATCTGCTCAGGCATAACATGCAGATCAGTTAATGTTAGTTAGAGTCAGGAGGAGAGTAGACTAACATCTGCTCAGGCATAACATGCAGATCAGTTAATGTTAGTTAGAGTCAGAAGAAGAGTAGACTAACATCTGCTCAGGCATAACATGCTGATCAGAAATTGTTAGTCAGAAGAAGAGTAGACTAACGTCTGCTCAGGCATAACATGCTGATCAGAAATTGTTAGTCAGAAGAAGAGTAGACTAACGTCTGCTCAGGAATAACATGCTGATTAGATATTGTTAGTCGAGAGGAGAGTAGACTAACATCTGATTGGGCATAACATGCTGATCAGATATTGTTAGTCCGAGTCACGTAAAATATACTGGTCAAGATCCCCAATCTCGACTTCCTCGCAGGTCTTTCTGGACACGAGCTGCTTTCGTGCCCGGCTAGCGAGGTGGAAGATTGGCATGGTTCTAGAGTAGTTGTGAGTGAAACGTAATTGAAGCCAAGCATAACACAACCGCCTGGAAGACCCCGGTCTACCACCATCATCTACTCAGGATGTGAGGAAAGCTACTGCATCCGCTACTTAACGCCTTTTTCAGAGCGCAAAAAAGAGTAAATATACTCAATGTGGACATTCATAACATCAACAGCCCATAAAGCTAACACCGGTTTGAAATATAATACATTGCTACAGAAATAACAAGTACAGGAACATACATAAAGCTTCAGAACAAGCGTACTGATATGAGCCATTAAGGTGGTCATTCTATGATCCGTAAGCAGTGATGTGAAGAAGAAGTACAAGAACAGGTAATCAAGTATTGCATATATTCTATTGTCATATTATTTAATCCAAAGCCGAACAAAATCAAGCCACTGATATCTACTGCCTGGGAAACAAAAATAGCTGGCTGACCGACATGATCAGTGGAGCATTGGTAGAGTTAATCAAAACAATGCACATGTCGGCTAGTTCTCTCAAAAGCAATGTAGCATACAAAAACCATTAGCGTGGGTGATCACTTCCAACTTTTAGAAGACATTTGCAGAAGCCGAACATAGCTGCCTAAGCTATCTGAAAGAAATGGGCAAGACGGAGGTCTGAACATAAATAGAAATAAGACCCAGTCATATATGTCTTCGATGGAAGCTGCGACTGGAAAATAAGCTCATCGAAAATATCAACGCGTATTTCTACAAGGCCAGAAAATCAACGGAAGCCACAACATTTACAATGAGATTTTACACAGGAGACCGGCGGGTTGACAAGTCTTTAACCGCAGTAATCCGATAATCCTGCAGATGGCTTATCCCAAGGCCAGTATAACACATTCAGAAGCATAGTCATTCGATCAATGGTATATGAGCGTGAGGTTTGGAGTCTACGAAAATTAGACGCAGAGAAGGCCCATGCTACCAACACATTAATGGAGCGAAGACTCCTAAATATCTTGATGAGAGACCACATTCGAAAAGCCGACATATGCCATCAGGAAGAGTTGCAGAATCTTATCGACTCTGCATCAATGCAAAAGTACAGATGGGTCGGTCATGTGGCACACATGATTGACGATAGATGAATGAGACGCGCTGAAATGAATTAAAATGGTTGTGCACTAATAGTAAGGCTTGATATCACATTAACATTATCATATAACCATTGACGTCAGTCCGGCTAATGTCAGGAAGCCAATACTATTTTGCAGTACTTTACCAATGCGTGCCTAGGTTTTTGGACGGTCAATCCATCTCTGTTATTGTTGTAAACGCAAATGAGTCTAATTCGCCAAGTGATAGGAATAGAACTAATGGAAATCCTTGTGACAACAGGAAAAGTCAAAAACAAGATATATCATAGAAGACAGATCACAGCGTTCTACGATGACATAACAAAAAGGATGCGATAAGATTGGTCGTCCAATTGCTAGAACGGTCAGAAAACAAATAGATTTGTAACTAACTAACACCAACATCGAGTTACCGAATGCTTGATGATGATGATTATGATGACGAAAAACATACTTATTCCGAAAATTGTTCTCACAAAATCAGACATTATTTCTTTTGCAAATGAGGAAGCCAGTTCTAGTATACTTTCCTGGTGATATTTTTAACAATGTTGAAAGTGTAGTAAAGTTATAGATTTTCACCTGACCTTAACGTGTTACCAATTGACATCCACGAATCAATCACAAATGAAGCATTCTATCCCCATGCAAGCTCATTTATTCATGATTTATATGATCAATTTTCATATTCAGTTCTTGTTTAGTCCTTTTCTTCATGGTTCGCTCTCAATCTTCCGCTATAAAGCTCTGAAAGGGGAATTGCAAGAGAATTACAAGACAAAGAAAAACTGGCCAACAGGGAAGTAGTGGAGGCAGTGACAATTAATGCATTTAAGAATAGATTTGATGCGCACAGCTTTTAAAGCAAAGAAATGTAAATGAAACTGGTTGTATACAGACTCTGCAGAGTCTTTTAAACCAGTATAAATACGTTAAGTTAAGTTAAGTTATATGCGGGTGTACCAGTATATGGACTCCACAGCATAGTGTTTATCTGATGTCAGGCACGTGTAATACATGTCCAGCAAAACGATGATTGCGTAATATCGCTGCTTCCGCAACGTATCGATTTATCTCACATGGAGATGTGATGCTCCAAAAACTTACTACGTCTGGCGAAAAATAACCAGTTTTCTCTTTAACTACCCAAAGGTCTCTCTAAATCTAGGGAAATGTAAACTATACAACAAAATGTTGATGAAAATAACAAAGAAAATGTGTACGAAATAACATTACAGATGAGTCAGGAGATTTAATCAAAATCAAACATAACATTTACTGACTTGACTTCCAAACCAAATTGTTCAGACCTCAACCATTTTAGTAGTTTGGCGCAAGCTTGTTAACAATCGTGAATTACAAAATGTCTAACACAGACACAATTAAGTTTATGATTTCTGTTAACTGTGTCTATTTTAAATTCATAATAGTCTGTCGATCCCTGACATCAGAAACTGTTTATAATTTTACCACAAATAGGTCAACGCACTAAATCATTTAATGCGCGCAAACCTATTTACGTCTCTCGGCTAATTTCTCATATGTTCTTCTTCTTCTACATTTCCTTCTTCTTCAGTGTGTGTCCTGAAAATTGTCCTCTGATGTTGTAATTGGCTGCAATACTTGTACTTTTTGGCCCGGCACAGTTTGTTTCAGCTGACGTTTTTTGAGTATCCATTTTACTTTCCCCATTACGATTCGTATCCCATTTGTTGTTATATTACCTAGTTTATTTTTCCTCTGAAATTCGTGTCCAGACTGGGGGAATAAAGAAAGAAAGTAAACGCAAAAAAAACTAAAAAACTTGTTGTTGTTAAACAACTTAACTTAACGTCTTTATGCTGGTTTAGAAGATTCTGCCCTCTGTTTGCAAACAATTTCTTTTAAATGCCCTTGCTATAAAAGCTATGCGAATCCCATATATATTCTTAAACGCATTAATTGTCTTTCTCTCCACTTCTTCTTCTAGCAATGCATTCCCCGCATTCACCACTCTTTGACTATAAAAATATTTCCTAATGTCTAACCTGGACTTTTCTTTAGTTAATTTGTAGCTTTGCCGTCTTATTGTTCTTGTAGGTGGTTGTATTTTGAAGAAAAAAAACATGTTGAGGTCTAACTTATCCTTTCCTTTGATTTTGTTTTAAACCTGAATTGTCATCTCAAATATTTATTTTTTCTAGACACTGCAGGCCGGTATTTCTGAGGTTTTCCTCATAACTGTCATTCTGGAATCCCACTATCAGCTTTGTCGCTTTACATGTGGTGCTGTCATGTTTGTCAGACCGCATTAACACAGGCTGGTGGTACTAATCTTGAGTAATGATCCAGCGAGCGCTCCTTGAGTAATAACATAGGTCACCCCCCCCCCCCCCCCCACATTCAAATAGCTCACTAATTACTACTGAGCGGGAAAACGACTAAATAAGCCGAGCAAACCAATATCCAGCCGGATTGTAAACAGGAGAATGACATATTGGCGATACCTTTCTCCAAGCTAGAACTAAATTATTCAGGACTTCAAACAAAGCAGCTGGCCTAAATGAGTTGAGGACAGAGTAAATTACAAACTTTGCATCAGAAACCATCACATGGCTGCTGAAAGCTTTTAAACGCATGCACCGGCTCTATGCAAATTTCTAAAATCTGTAGAAAATCCCATGTGGCTGCTCTGGTACAACTAGAAGAAAAACTCTGGTAAAACGCCATCAAAACCTAAAAACCAGACCATTTTCACTACTGTGCCATCTGTATAAAGTCTTTGAAAGAATTATCCTGGACCGTATCACCCATTCCCCCCTCCCCCATAGACAAGAAACTCACCAAGGAGCAAGTAGGGATCAGGTCTGGAAGATCATGTTGCGGCCAGATTCTTAACCTGGCACAACTCATCAAGAAGCAAGTAGGTTTCAGGTCTGGAAGATCATGTTGCGGCCAGATTCTTAACCTGGCACAACTCACCAAGGAGCAAGTAGGTTTCAGGTCTGGAAGATCATGTTGCGGCCAAATTCTTTACCTGGCACAACTGATCGTGGAAAGGTACGACCGTGAACAGATCACAGGAGTAACTTTTATTAACTTAAGCGCGATTGTTGACAACATAAGCCATCAGAAGTTGTTTGCTAAGCTATAGTCCATGACAACATAAGCCATCAAAAGTTGTTTGCTGAGCTATAGTCCATGACAACATAAGCCATCAGAAGTTGTTTGCTAAGCTATAGTCCATGACAACATAAGCCATCAGAAGTTGTTTGCTAAGCTATAGTCCATGACAAAGGACTGACTGGCGTCCCGCAGTAAATGTATCCTGCAGAATAGGCGATTCTACGTCACTTTGATGGGTACAAAAAAGTCGATGGCGAAACCAACAAAATGGGCTGCCACAGCGAAGTGTCCTGGCACCTATGCTCTATAATGCATACACCAACGAACAACCCACAGAAACAGAGGTGACAAAACTCACATTTGCCGATGATACAGCAGTAGCTTCCCAGGAAACCGACTTCGAAGAAGTCGAACAGAAACTGACAAGCGTTCTTTATGACTTTGCTATATATTACCAAAAGGATGACTTCAAACCAAACTCCAGCAAAACTCAAGTATGTGCCCACTGTCTCAGAAATAGAGAGGCAAACAGAAAGTTGCAGATCAAATAGCAAGGACAAGATCTAGAACACAGCACGGCTCCCAAATACTTTGGAGCAAAGTTTGACCATACGCTGTCCTATGTCGCACATTGTCAGGAGACAAAACAGAAAATACATGCGACA
The DNA here is from genome assembly GCA_036924085.1 of Ariolimax columbianus. Lineage (NCBI taxonomy): Eukaryota > Metazoa > Mollusca > Gastropoda > Stylommatophora > Arionidae > Ariolimax > Ariolimax columbianus. The sequence goes on from JAVGWX010000139.1 coordinate 123,240, forward strand.
TATAGTATCATACGAAAACTGACAGGCATAACATGGGGAGCAAAGCCAGATGTTCAAAGAACATCAGCACTCGCTCTGTGTTTCTCTGTAGTTGAGTACGCCGCACGAGTCTGCATGAACTCTGCACATGTCAAATATATATATATAGCAATAAATCAGACACGTATATTGACTGGATGCCTAAAACCTACACCAACTGCAAAATATACCCCAAAATCGGCATAGCGCCACTAGAGATCAGAGAATCTGTCGCATCAGATATAGCAAGAGAGAAACAGGTAAATGCTCCAAGACACTCTATGTTCGGACATCAGGTGCATCGCGCACGACTAAAGTCAAGACGAAGTTTCTTACAGTTAACCCAGCCCCTACAGACTAGTCCCGGAAATCGACACATCGAAAGTTGGAAACTGCTGACACAGGTCCCCTTGATCGAGTTACAGGAGGAACTTGCGCCTGGACATCTCATGCCCTATGCAACATGGAAGTCACTAAATAGACTTCAAACTGGTGTATCACGATGCAGAAAAAACCTGAACAGATGGGGATACAGGGATGATGAAACATTCGAATGTGGAGTAACACAGGACTAGGACCATCTGATAATCCCAGAGACTTGTAGCACGGATGACCTTCTGAGTGCCGGTGACAGGGCAATCCACGTGGCTGAATGCTGGAATAATGATGTGTGACGTAGTGCCTAGGACACGGAAAGTAAGTAAGTATATATCGGGAATTTAGCGTTAAGGTAATTTCTCAATCAGTTGTAGTCAGCCAGGCAATGTAAAATGATAACCTAAGCTGTTCTTGACAGTTAGTAGTATAGTTAGTAGTATAGTTAGTAGTATAGTTAGTAGTATAGTTAGTAGTATAGTTAGTAGTATAGTTAGTAGTATAGTTAGTAGTATAGTTAGTAGTATAGTTAGTAGTATAGTTAGTAGTATAGTTAGTAGTATAGTTAGTAGTATAGTTAGTAGTATAGTTAGTAGTATAGTTAGTAGTATAGTTAGTAGTATAGTTAGTAGTATAGTTAGTAGTATAGTTAGTAGTATAGTTAGTAGTATAGTTAGTAGTATAGTTAGTAGTATAGTTAGTAGTATCCGTTATCTGTCTTGTATTTCGGATCTTCTTCCTGCTTCTTGAATTTGTACTGCCCTATTTAAGATTCATGTTGACCATGCATTCATTCTGTATCAGTTTGACGTCACCTTCTGAGGCACGCTTGCATAGAATTGTTCTCAAATCTTCGAACAGAACATGGAAGAGAAAGAAAACAGCCCAAAAGATTATAACTCGCAAAGTTTCCATAGCCGACTCAATTTGTGTGTCCCTTGAATCTGGCAGAGTCTGTCATGCCAGGATTGAACTTTAAAGTCACATGAGATGACATCTCGAAGAACAAGTTTGATTGCTTAGCCATCTTCGTTAACGATGGTGTCCAGTTTGGTAAAGAAATCAGGGGTCAGCTTCGGTCAGCATGTCGAACGGTGGCGCTAATTATAGATTCGAAGTACCCTTGAAATACTTGGAATCATGGTATTCTTCTTCTTCTTCTTCGTACGCTGTCAGACGTCAACCTTTATTTTTTTTTTAAAAGCAGCGGTCATCCTAAGGCTGTTGACACTGCCATAGAGCTTGTCTAGTGTTGCCACTGGTGATGGCCACATCTGCTTTCTCTCATCCTCGTATGTCGGGCAGTTTTGCAGCAGATGTTCAGCGGTCATTTTCCCAGTACCGCATGTGCATTCGTCAGTGCCACCTATCTTCAATTTATTGAATAGGTGGTACCTCAGTCTATTGTGGCCAGTGGGAAGTCTGAAGACCACGACCTGCTCTCTTCTGTTCAACTGGTAATAGGCATCATTTTTTTGTGTAGCCAGTATGTTCTGTTTCCCATTTGGTCATGTATCTAGCTCTAATAAGCCTTTTTGACTCTTCGTATGTCACACTAGTATCTGGTTGTGGTAGTCTTGCACCTTCTTTTGCCAGTCTGTCTGCCTTCCCGTTGCCTAGGGAATCATGGTATTCAAACAGGTATGGGATCAAGGCGCTGAGTAGCGCATGAGCTGCAGTGGTCAGCTACCCATAGCTGACTGCTAGCGTCAGGTCCAGCGAACCATTGCTGCCAAGACCCTTCTACACATCCACGCGGTGATCCTGAATAACAGGCTGCAGCAGGGCAGACTGGCTTAGGAGAAGGGATCGGAGAGGGAATGCTAACCCGGTACTAAAAAAATGCTTGCTGAAGTCGGATGTGTTGGACCGAAAGGTGCAAATATCGCAGCCAAGCTGTAAACTACAACACAACGCATTCCGTTCTCTGGACTACATTCTGCTACTTACCCTTCCAGGGTTTAGTAGTGGGAGATTGAGAACGAACAAAGAAGCAGAAAAAGAAACAGGTATGATAATGCAAGTAGCGAAAAGATATCCGTAGAATGCTTTTTAAAATTCATGCAGTTTACTGGGCTTAGGGGAAGATACACATAATTTGAGTATATATTAACTATAATTTTTGTCCCGGCAGCGGGAGTCCCACTACATGTTTTCGATTTCTAACAGAGAAGGAATTGTTAATGTGCTGTGGACACTGAGCACGACAGTCCGATTTCACTACCCAGAAAACGGAAATATTTTAACAGAAGATAAACGTTAAAAAAAATCACCGTCTCCACAATGATTTGAACCCACGACCTCTGGCACCAAGGCGGACGCCTTACCTTGAGACCACTGAGTCCCTCTCTTGGTATGTTAGAAGCTTTTATAGTAGACTGACAAGTACATGCCATTGTCCGAGATAGTTATGTAAGTGTTACAGGTTCAGACCTCTCTTTCCTACAGCTTCACATCACAACTGCATTTCATCCCAGATGTATGTCAAGGACGAAAATAGCACCACTGCCCAACAGAGAGCATGTAGTAAGAGATGATTGACTGTGTGACGTAGCATAACACCGGCCATGGTTATGTGGTTTGTTAAGAGCAGCATGAATGGCGCCTAACAGAATAAAGGTCTACTTTGCTGCAGTATTTGAGTTCTTTTTAAAATGGACAAAGGGTAATCACCCTCCGCGGCACTTACCCCCAACACAGCGGAGTAATAAGCTGTTCGAACCTATCCCGCTGAACATAAAATATTCCTCCTGGCTTCATCCAGCCCACGTCAGAGCTAGCAACTGCTGAGTGGCATCCCCCCCCCCCCCCCCTGTAGAAGTACAGGTCGGGTAAGACTAAGACTAAGATATATATATATATATATTATATATATATACATATACATGTCTCATTTATTGATATGTTTGACATGTGTAGCATTCTTCCAGACTGGTGCAGCGTAATCAGCTACAGAGAAACACAGAGCGAGTGCTGATGTTCTGTGGACATTTGGCTTTGCTCCCCATGTTATACCAGTCAGTTTTCGTATGATACTATATCTCAATGTATTTTATGATTTATTTCCTGACAATGTGCGGCATAGGACAGCGTGTGGTCCAAATTTACTACCACGTATTTGGGGGTTGTGCTGTGTTATAGATCCTGTCCTTACCATTTGATCTGCAACTTTCTGTTTGCCTCTCTATTTCTGATATGGTATACAAAAACTTGAGGTTTGCTCAGGTTTGGTCTTCTTTTAGTAATACAATTAAGAATGCAAAAGGCGTGATGAGCTCTCAATTCGTTAACGAATTTATGGCAATAAAAAAAGACCATTATAAGAATACTTAGAAAATTTATTTATTAAATATAACGTCTCTCCTATTGAATGGACAACAAATACTATTTAAGTTGACGTTAATGCCAGTCAAGGTGGCTTATTCCCTCCTCCACCCCGCCCCTCCTCCCTGATGCGCCACATACACTTTTGTTGCAATCTCAACAGGACCACCGGGTCAGATTTCATCAGGAATTGTTATGCAACGCTTTACACGTCAAACACGTATTTTCTGCTGCAATGTCATTTGGTCCTGCCACTTTCTCTTTCTTGCGTTTGGAAATGGCACTTTTGGATTTATATCTTACTTGGAGTGTTGGAGTTCAAGTCCAGTGCCTTCTCTGCTGGCTGGATGTTTGTTTGATGTGGTGGAGGTCTGTTTAGACTTTTGTTGAAACATTCAACCTATCGTTTCTGTTGTTCCTCCGATGAAGCGAATAGCATGCGTTCTCTACCTTTGTTTCTTTTTGTTTTTTCAGTCTGCATATATCTATTTGACAGGAGCTTGAACGCTGTATGGCTCACAAATATTTAGATGTGAATTTAGACCGTGATTTAGTAACGCACTGCAATGAAACATTGCGTAACATACACGCAATAAATAATATCATTCGAAAACTGACAACCATAGTATGGGGGTGGGGGGGTGGGGGGGGCACAGCCATAAGTCCTTCGGACATCTGCATTTGCCTTGTATTTTTACGTAGCTGAATACGCCTCGCCTAAATGGAAATCTGTGCCCATGCGAAACTAGTTGATACAGCATTAAATGAGGCGGGTCGGATAGTATCAGGGTGCCTAAAACTCACACCCATTGATGCAATGTATCCCATAATTGGATTTGAATAAGCGTTGCAACAGAAATCGAATGAGAAAATCAGAAGCACGTCCAAAGGCACCGAATGTTTGGATATCAGCTAGAGAGCACAAGATTCAAATTCAGACATAGCTTCATAAAACCAACACAGCCCATACAAACAAACCCTGAAAGTCGCCGTATCGAGAGATTTCACGAATTTATCCAGGCCACAGAGATGGAAGTCCCCGACAAACCTGTACCGAAAAAAATTGCTGCTCATACAAAACATGGAAGTCGCTGAACAGACTCCGAACAAGTGTATCACGATGCAAGCGGAGTACGAGACGATGGGAATACACATATGATGACACATGCGACTGTGACCCAATACATGACCAAGACCACCTGATGACCTGCCCCAACCTCCAGGAAACGTGAAAAAGTAGCGACATGCTGTAGACAAATGACAAGGCAATCCATGTCGCTGAATACTGGATGCATACTGTATAACGTGGTGCTTAGACACGGAAAGTAAGGGGAGTATTTTACATTTTCTTTGTTTATTAGTGAAGATCTCTCAGATTTTCTCGTTCCGCTGTCTCTCATGTGTCAACGTTTCAATATATTCCTTTTAATTTGTCTTTACACATGTCTTGACATCTTTGTCAATAAAAGTATAATTTATATGTGCTTCTGCCTTGAGTATTCAAGTTTGGTAATTGTTGAGTATAGCTTTCTTTTGTCCTTTCTTAGATTTTATGTAGTGTCCGTATTGTGACCTATTCGTTGTGTTGGGTTCCCTTGAATCTTACAATTTCTTCACATTTGTGATTCTACATTTCTTAAGTGTGTTCCTACATAGTATTAATGCGTGTCTCCTTGAACTCATACAACTATTGTGCTACTTTGTATCTGTTAGAAAGTTGTATGCTATATTCTGTCTTCCTGTTCTGGTATTTCTTGTGCGGAGTACTGGGTACGATTTTAGTCTCAGCTGCAAGGTCCCCAGTAACATATTGTAGTCTGATCTGCGATGGCACTAAGCTTTATTTCTACATCTTGTAGTGTACTTCTGAACGCTTGACTGACACAAATGCGATCAATCTATTTTTCAGTCACTTGATCTGGTGATCTCTATCTGATTATATGTACCTTCTTGACTTTAAATATGCTTCCTACAATTATCCTATTGTGTGGACCACATAGGTCTGCAAACATTTCTTCATGTTTGTTCATCTGCCATCCTTCCTTGTTTTCCTATAATCTGTCCGTAACCCAGGTTGTCTGCTATTACTTTTGCATTGGTTCCCCATTCATTGAGATATTCTGATTTCGGAGTGTCAATGACTTCTTCCAGCGCGTTGTAAAAAAGTGTTGCTTCTTATCATCTTCGGCTTTATTAGTTGGGGCAAAGCACTGAATGCTGTTGATATTCATGTTTTTGTTCCTAGTTGTAAAGCCACTTTTCATGATTCCAATGGTAATAGCTTCCCACTTTATTTAATTCCTTTATGCATCTCTACAAAGCGTCAGTGCGACTCCCTCTGTGTGTTGGACATCACTTCCCTTGTTTATAGAATAAATTATAACTTCCCAGTGATCAGCCTAATCTCTTCCGGTTGCGTCCACCTTGTTTCACACAGTCCTAAAACTGCCATTTTGTAATTTCTCAACTCACTAGCTATCTGTGATATTTTCCCTGCATGCTGCATTGTTATAAAATGCCATGTCATTATATTGGTTTTCATCTTGGCATTAAGAAGGGCAGTCAGCCATGAAGTTTCCTTACGGGTTTTCACTCCACTGTTTTATTATTCTCGTTTCCTTTCATTTCCCAAGGCCGTTTGTTTTTGTTTTGCTGTCAAGGTTTTTGTAAACATTTTTATTTGTATAAATTTGGTTGATTTGACTAAACATAACATATTAAACACTACGTGAGTTGTCCATGTTTAGTTTATTCCATCTCTCCTGACATATCCCGCTTGGGTGACCCTACTGGAAGCTTCCGCTTAGCGTCTGAAACATTGAGATACGCAAGTTCACTCATCATTTTAAGGTAGCGAGGTCGAGGAAGAAAACGATCTTTGCTTAACAAACAAACAACAACAAAAAAAAACAACATACAAGACCAGGATGTTCTTTCATTGTTGTTGGTGTTTGTCCATCATTTCCGAAGCGGCCCACCTTGTCATCTGTCAATCCTGGAGTGGGTTCGTAGGTGGCTGTTCAAACCAATCCGAGCTCGAAAGCGTCTGTCACACCGAGGGCAAAGAAATAATGCCTGACAGCCAGAAGGAGGCAACTCGTCTCTTGCCTTTCGTATCGCTCGTCTCCGTGCAGTTTCTTTGATTCCGGTCTGTTCCATATGCCAGAAGAGATTTTACTACGCCAGGCACAGCGATCAGCAGCAACGTTATCCTAATTATCAAGGTCAATGTAGCAATTCTTCAGTGATACTTTCTAGTGCGTTCGTAAAGTTTTATTTGGCTACAGCAAGCTCGCTAGCCTGAATCAAGCTCGCATTATATCTTCTTTGGAACCCGCTCATCACACATGCGGACAACATGGTCAGTCCATCTAAACTGCAGTTTGCACAGAGCTGTGCGGATACTTGATATGCCATCCCGCGAAAGAAATTCTACATCCGTGATCCTATCTTGCTATTTTATGTTCTGCAGTTTCCTTAAGCAGTCAAGAAGAAAGTGGTCAAGCTTGTTCAAATGTCGGTTATACAGTCTAAGTTTCACAGGCGTACAGGAGAGAAATGGCCAGACGACTGCCGCATAAACCTTCAATTTGGTTAAAAGTTTAATTCCTCTCTGGTTCCAATATGATCTTAGTTTTCCAAATGCTACACATGCTTTGGCAATTCTCGAGTTTACTGCTTCAAAAATATCGAGGGTATGCTGCAATGGTATACAAAGCTTTCCTCCAACTTCAGCTTCTGACCATTGATAGTGATATATGCTTTATTGTGTACATTTCTTAGGGCTGCTTGGTTGTACACTCTATGGCACGGAAGCCATGTTGAATATGAGCTGTTCACGTGAACGCACACAAAGCGTCTGCTACTATAGTAATTACAAAGCTGGATGTTGCTGCCTAATGCCACCTTTAGAAATTACCATCTTTATTTTAGCTATCCCATATCAGTTTGTGACTTATTTAGTGTCCTTTTCTTATGTGTAATCGATAGATCACAAGTACTGACATGTATTTATGTTTCAAATAAAATGTGTTCTTGGTATCAGACGTCCTTTGTGCGACTTTGCATGTGTAGTAGCTGTGGTTGAAAGGTAACGCGCTCGTCGTCTCTCAAAGCAATTAGCGGGAACGGCGGGTGAATGAATTCCGTAGGTTTCAAGCGACCCAATGTCTCAAAACCGGTGGCCCCTTAGTGTCTGCATCCTGAGTTACCTCCAGTCATCTTGACCTATGTCTTGCCATTGGTCAAAGGTAGTTCGGCACAAGAGAGTTAATGGGATGATTAACGCAGTTTATTCCTCCCTATAATCCAAATACAGGTCTTTAGTGTAATACAGTAATTTTGGTGTTCATTCAGGAACATGTTGTGCCCTGTGCCAGGCAGCCAAATGTTGTCTAAACTCATCTCTGTCCCTAGACATTAAGCACAATGCCGGACCAAGATCCTGTCGAAGGCCATCTCTCCATTTCATTGGAAGACGTCCGTGGCGACGATTATAGGTATAGGGTCACCCTGAAGTCACTGTTAATGTCCATCAATTATTAGAAACACGTAAGATACAGCTGTGATCAACAACTAACTAACTAACTGATTTACTAACTAACTAACTTACAAACTAATTTGCTAATTAACTGACTGACTAACTAAGTAACTAGTTAACTAACAAACAAACAAACTAACTATAACTAGCTAACTAACTTACTATTAAAATTAAAAAAAGCGAGCTTCACAAACAAATGAACTTGGTCTTGGCACTGTAACATAAAATGCGAGGCTGAGAAAATAAAGTATAAAAAATATATGTAAAGAAGTAAGACTCAGCAGGTACCAATTTTTGCATCATCCGCCAAGGACAACCGTCGAATGTCAGAATTGTGGAGAATGTGCATGAGGTGGTTGCGGGGAGTGATCCTGACCAAGCGTCTCTTAAGATTTAACCTACGCTTCTCTTAATTTACCCTCCAATAATTTGCCAGTGTCCAGACCAAAAGTAATGTTTGTCCGAGGTCGGACACAAAACAGCTGACTCAACAAAGCATAATTGAATATTACCTATGGGCTAATCATCGCTCTAGAAAGCAGGTACATGAACATATAAGAGCATACAAAAAAGAAGACAATAAAAGTGATGACACGTCCAAAAGTAGACACTGCTGCCGAGAAAGAAGTGTTAAAGACGCCATTGTTCATGAGGTCATTGACTAGTTCCCTATCCTCGCTGCTTCCTTCTCAAACCTTGCGACATTTACCCATTCACCGCTACATTGACGGGAGCGTATCGATTGCGCAAATACCTTTAAGAAAAAAGTTTGTACTTTACAGAACACAGCGCTCACATACTCAAGAGTTTGGCCATGACGTTAGGGCGTCGTTTGGCTAGCTATGAGATCGACTAGAATAAATGACAGCTCTTCTAATGGCGGATTTAATAAGCTACGTGAACACGAACCGGACACTTCATCAGCGCTCGCCACTTCCGCTTTTATATCTGTCCGTGCGTACAGCGGGAAAGCTATTAATGGGACACGATTATGTCCGTGCGGGGGAGGTAATCGATCCGTTATAAATAAAAAAAGCGAGAGAATAGACTTGCTAACAAAATAGCTCACCGCCTTTTTCTGGTATCTGGGAAAATGGCGGGAGAATAGCGGCATTGAAGAATGCCAAAGAATGACAAGAGCAACCAGCGTAGGTGTCGATTGGTTCGCCAGCGGTTATTGTTCCAGACATTGGCTGAGACGCTGAAAGGAAACGCCAGTGATAAGGTGTGAGGCCAAAAGACAGCTTGCAGTTTATGTTAACTGGAATGGTTGACGCCAAGCGCCGACAACGTGCATTTGACTATAATGATGAGTGAAGGAAGCAGTAATCTCTGAGTAGATCCACGTCTGTAAACGAAACAATTGACAGATACAATTTTGCTGCCATTTTGACGTAAGGTTGATGTGATTTGTATATTATTGTCTGTGGTCTCATTGCGGGGCTGTTGTTTGTTCTTTCTTATGGGTGTTCTTGTACACGAAAATATTGGAGAACTATTTTTTTTTTTTAAAAACAACAACAACTTCTTGTTGCTTTCACGTATCTCACATGTGAAAAACTAATTTTCAATTATTGAAACTTATCCAAAAATAATATTTTCAACAATCTTAGTCAGTTAGACACTAAATAACTGAAGAATTATAAGTCAATTATTATTAATTCCAGTTAAACAAGAATAATTTTCTAACTTTCCTTTTGCTAATTTCCAATGTCGGCATATTGCAACAGTTTACTGAGAAATACATTATATTCCGTTCCGTTTTCTCATGAGTCGACGTCACTGCACTTTGGCCAAACCCATAGGTGCCCAATCTCCATCAGCTTTTCGTGTAGATTGTGGATACTCGCAGTTTCATTATTTCGCTGGCTGCACGTAACGTTATTATCAAATGTGTTATCGATCAACAGTTAAGGATTATGGATATTAAACTCTATCTAAATCTTATTTTAAAAGATGAGTAAACTTTCACATTAGCTAAGCAACACGTGATATCATGAAATTTATCATCGATAAACCGCTTAGTAAAAACTGGTTGCTTCCACTTATTGAAACACAACAGTCACATTCACGGACATTTATTTGTATATTTACTAAGAAATGTGTGGGATCAGTATGTGTATTATTAGTTATCCACTTTTTAAACGCTTCGTAGTTTACAAAATATCTTTAAAACACACAAAGATATATAATTATCGAAGCTATTAACATTTACAAAACAACACAAGGGATTAGAACATGTTTCTTAACTTAAACTTAACTTAACATCTTTATACTGGTTTAGAAGATCCTGCAGAGTCTGTATACAACCAGTTACATTTACATCACCTTGCTCTAAAATCTATGCGCATCCAGTTTATTCTTAAATGCATTAACTGTCCCTGCCTCCACTACCTCCCCTGGCAATGCATTCCAAGTTTACAATTTGTTGTAAACATTAGATTTTAATATATAGCTGGTTAACACGCAAAGATATCTCAGGAATATATTACTATTCACGTAGAAACATATACTACCGTCTTTTACAAACTTTGATTATTTGCAATTAAGTCAAAAATAGCATATACACAAGGCATGATAATATATTAACTTGTACTAACAAATGCATGTTATCAACAAATCAGTAGACCGCACTGGTTATTATAATACGAGAAATATTCAAATGAAACCGGACCAAACTGCAACAAGTGAACATACGTACAATGCGCTTAATGACGTCAATTCTGCTGTAAAAAAAAAATACCAACCGTCAAGTTTGAAAAATTTAAATTTCTTCCGACTCATAAGTTCCTCAGCAGACCGTCGAAAACATGGCCGGTGTGGTACAGAATACGTTCAGAATTGATCAGCGAGCCGTGATTCGGTTTTTAACACATGAAGGATGTCAACCAATTGATATTCATCGCAGAATGCACTCAGTGTATAGTGATAACAAGTGTGTCCAAAACTAGCAGTGAAGCACTGGACAATATGCGCCTGACCTGGTCTCGGAAGATCTTTCGATAACTCACGTCCTTCTGTAAACATCGTCGTCCAGATCTTCACTGTTATTTTGGCACACTTTTGTCACTATACCTTGCCTGCATTCTGCGATGAATGTAAACTGGTCGACATCCTTCAGCTATTAGAAAGCGAATCACCGCTCAACTCTGGAGGATTCCGTATCACACCCACTATGTTTTCAACGTTCTGCTAGGAAACTATGAATCAGAGAATAATTACATTTTGCAAACTTGGCGGTTGGTATTTTCTGTTTACATCAGAAGTAACGTCATCATGCGCATCGTACGTATGTTCACTTGTTGCAGTTATGTCCGGTTTCATTTAAACACGACTCGTACTTCCAAAGTCCTTTCGTATTGTCATACTTTTAGTAAATATGACTTCACGTGGGTATGTTACTGTTTGACTATTTGGCATGTTACCTAATATATATGAAAAATATCACATTACTCAAATGGATTGATGTCAATATTTGCTTACAATTTCATGTTATCATAACGTGTGCCTTCATCTTCATCATTATCATGTGCCATTTTCTTACAAGAACATAGTTTCGTTCACTGCAGCTCTGAATGTATCACGACTTAGAACGAGTCAGCCCGCGCCATACATAGATATTTACAGACTATAATGCATGATGCCATCTTTGTAGGGTTGTCTTATTTTTTTTAAGGAAGCTTCTCCTTCATTATCCCTGCCCCTAGACCGTCATGTTTCTTCTAATATATGACACATATAAAGATATGATACATTTAAACCAATAATCAGACGGCGACCAGGATTGTGTGAGTAAAGATATGCCATTTACGTTAGAGCAAGCTTAATAAGAGATGATAACAGTGATTGCACAAACAATATACGTTATTACATGAATAACTGAACAAGATCATACATACCTGTGTAGGTAAGAACACAAATAAGTATAAAATATGAAACAAGGAGTAAATGCCCTAAGACATGCCAAAATAGGTGAATATGAATTGAAATACATATAAACATTTATATATATATATATACGGAGTAGCTTCAAACAGTTCCAGGAATTAGTGGATTATATAGAAATAATTTACAATAGAATTATCTACACTATATCATGTCCTTCAAAGTAGTTCCCTTCGGCAACTACACACGTTAGCCTGGGTCCATACATCTGCTGAAAATATTTGTGGAACCCATTCTCTGACACCTCTTTCAGCTGTCTTGTAGCATTGGTGATAATGTACTCAGCATCCTTGAATTGCTGTCCTTTCAGTGCCGATTTCAATCGAGGGAACAAGAACAAATCAGTTGGTGCGAGGTCAGGAGAATATGGAGGATGTTCCAAGGTAATCACATTGTGCTTTGCGAGATACTGCTTCACCAGTAGGGATCGATATGCTGGCGCATTGTCATGCAGCATAATCCTTTTTTTCTGGTCGTTTTCTTCTGAATACATCTCTTAGATAACGGAGGAAATCAAAATACATTTTCCTCTTCCGGAATGAAATAATGGTAGACAATATCCGGGGAATTTTTAAAAAATTCCAACATAACTTTGCTCTTGTCCAACGAAATTGCTGTGTTCGGGGAGATGTAGGAGACTTCCATTCAGAGGACTGATGTTTTGTCTGATGATTATGCCAAACACTTGCAATTTCTACATTGCATTATCACCATATGCTTTATTAATTAAGCAATATTTGTGTTTCTAAGGGTTTCTCGAGAAAAACACAGAATTTGACAAATGTACGTTGCTCAATCAAGGACATTTTCAACGCCGAAAATGCAACAAGCCACAAAACACAGACAAACTTCTGTAACTTCTATTTGAGATTATATGTTAAGGTCACGTCTGCCATATCCTTTCGTCAAGGTCACTTCTAAAAAATAAATTATCCATAACATCATCTGTCATTCAAACACGAGGCGATTATCCCTGGAACTTTTTGAAGCTACCTCGTATATAAACAGACATATATGAACATACATACACATATACGCATTTAAGCATTTAAGCATATACAAATTGATGTATAGACATATTTCGACAGAAGTATATAACACGATAAAAGGGAGAGAGAGAGAGAGAGAGAGAGAGAGAGATTGAGAGACGGGGAGAAAGGTTCAGGATAGCCTACGAAAAAGTATACAATGTATTCAAACTAGAATCCGCAAAGGGTCCCAAAATGAAGCTCAATTGATGCGATTCTAAAAGGAGTAGGATATGATTCCAGTGACACTGATAACCTATTTAGATTTTGAATCGACATTTTTCAGTCGGTACTGCTGCCGTCTCGATTTAATATTTGTTTTTAACATAATATGTATAATGGATGTCAAACCGCTGTCCTTTAAGACCACCCGCATCAACCCTTTCACGTCTCATACTGATGGATGTTATTGCGCATGTGTCTGAACAGGTCAATGGGGCACGGAAACATATGTTGTATGACAGGCACACATAGTCTGGAGAAGGTGTTGGTGTTCTCACGGCTTGTGATTTTATATTTACAACATAATACATAACCTACATTAGCCCACACATGTTCTGAAAACAAGATGTGTGGAAATTAGTATTGGCAAATTAAGCCTGCCATAAATTGTCTGTCAAGTCGATTATACTCCTACGCTGTGCTTCACATAGACATGTGAAGTTTATTGCAATGGTAAAATAATGTTCTGACCTTTTAAACTAAAACAATTTCATACGGACGGCAAGATTCATACATGTGTGTCTTGCAGGAATGAATATTTCAATATCGCAAACGGTTAAACACTGAACTGTACGTATAATCTTTGCATATGGTAAAAATGGCCTGCCTAATGTGTACACTTTATCGATAAACTGTCTTGGTACATGCAGTCATCTTCATGTGGTTCTTGTTTGCCGGTTGTTATTAGTAATCCATTCATATGCATCGCTTCACAGACAATCCATCTTTCATTTCCTAGTTTAGTTTTCCTCTAGCAGTCATGCCGTGATGGTTAGTATATTCTTAGTATCTTCAATTTGAATTCTTTGTTATAATTGTGCCATACATTTTGCATTCTGCTCGGTTTCTGCATCGCTTTAGACAATCGTCTCCTTATTTCCCTTACACTGTCCCCATCGTTTATATAAAAGAGCCAAGGTATTCCAAATAATCAACAAATTCAGTTTTGTCATTACCAATAGTAGTCTTAGGCTGGGGTATGTGTGTGTCAATGGACATTATCTATGTTGTTTGGTATTCATAAAACGATTCTGATCTTCATTGTGCTTATGAACGGACTTAAGCATCTGTACCAGATTCTAAACGCTGTTTGAAAGCGTAACTGTGTCATCTGAATATCTTAGTTATGAATTTTCCTTTCCTCACATTGAGAATGGCTCGAAATTCACAGTTTTCGTCTGTTTTAAACTGTCGCATGATATCCTCCGCGTATATGTTGAAAAGTAGGGGTAGCGGACGAAGCCATGCCTAACACCTTTGTGGATATAACACCAATCTGAGATGCTTTCGTTGATTTTGACAAAGACTGGCCAATGTAAAGTTTTTTTATTAGGTCTATGAGATGTGTTGCAAAACCTTAATCTTTCATTATTTGCCAGAGTTGATGATATTATACACAGTCTAACGCCGTGTATATCAGTGGTTGAAATATATTTATAGAGAGCGAAGAGAAACTTCAGGGTCAGGTGAGTCATGCTTATCAAGAGTTCGAATATATATCAGTGAATGAGTAGAGAGCAGTCATAGCTGCCTGCTTGCGTCAGGATCAGTAACCCGTAACTAACCAGGACCTTTTTTGGCCTCCAGGTGGCGGTTCGTGAAAACGACTAAAGCAATATAACACGACTAAGAGATTAGGAATCGAAGAGTGAAGGCAAACCAGATCTCAAAAGTGCCCTGCTCAAATCAGATGTACATTGCCGAAAGATGTAGATATCGCAGCTTCGCTGTAAACTACGAAACAGCTTCATAAACGTCCTTTGGGGGACGAACGCCGATAAAAAAAGACGATACTATTTATTAGCCCACTACAAGTCACGTCGTACACCCGGCAACATGGTATGTTGCAAAAGTCTGAATGGCGAGATGGGGATCCACACTTTTATCCCCATTGTGGTGAGCTTACCTCTGAGCCTCACAGGGCACCCTGGAAACATGGTATGTTGCAGTAGTCTGAATGGCGAGATGGGGATCCACACTTTTATCCCCATTGTGGTGAGCTTACCTCCGAGTCTCACAGGGCACCCTGGAAACACGGTGTTTTGCATTAGTCTGACTGGAGAGATGGGGATCCACACTTTTATCCCCATTGTGGTGAGCTTACCTCTGAGCCTCACATGGTACCCTGGAAACATGGTGTTTTGCATTAGTCTGACTGGGGAGATGGGGATCGACACTTTTATCCCCATTGTGGTGAGCTTACATCTGAGCCTCACAGGGCATCATGGACACATGGTGTTTTGCATTAGTCTGACTGGGGAGATGGGGATCGACACCCTTATCCCAATTGTGGTGAGCTTACCTCTGAGCCTCACAGGACACCCTGGAAACATGGTGTGTTGCAATAGTCTGGCTGGGGGAATGGGGATCGACACTGTTATCGCCTTAGTGGTGACAATAGCGAGATGCCTTAGAGAGCATCCAGGAAAAATGCTTTGCCATATTATTCTTACCAACGCTATGGGATCGACACTGAAATCCCAAAATGTTGAGCTTGCAAGGAAGCATTCCATTGCAATACAGCCAGAATGACTGTTGACCATCTTCTCAGTAAGTTTAGGGATATTTTCCTATACGACCACCTGTTACCTGCCACCAAAGAATGGTCGTCAAGAATTCATTAAACTGATCGCTAGCTGCTTCCACATAATCGATATAAGATGCATCATACAGTTAAGATCTACATGGCTTAAATTGAAAAGTAAATGTTGCCCCATACCAGACACTGCTGTCAGGGATGAAGTGTTAGAGCCGTTATTGTACTTAGCTACATCTGAGCTGGAGTGGCCAGTTCCCTTGCTCACTGTCTTTGTCCTTCCTGTACCATCACCCTTTTACCCATTTACAGCGTTGTGGATCGATTGAAGTTGCCTGTATGGAAGTTGAATGCCGTATTTCTGCCATGAAAAGCGATTGCTCTACCGCTAAACTAAACAGACATATATACAGGCCTTTGGAATAATTCACGCGTATTGGTATTATTATCGATACGATTACAAGAAAAAATTGAGAGATACGAAGATGAACGTATACAGTTATGTCAGACTTTGATAGAAAGACATTGAAATTGCTTGGACATTTGACTAAAATGCCTCAAAAGTTTATAAAGATATCAAAATAAGAATACAATACGAGAGATGAGCATTTAATGCTTTGGGGAACTTTTAGAAATCAATCGAAATTAAAACCAACACAAAAAAACGAACAATGTGTCATATACAATGTAAATTCCGTACTTTTGTATGGTTTTGAAGGAAACAAGGAAAACAACAGTACATTGAAAAGACACATAATTTAATAAATTAATGTCGGCAAAGAATAAACGGTTTGAAATCATATACAATCACTAATGTGGAACTAGTAGCAAGAACCATGCATATATCAATGCGACATGACGTGAGGAGAAGGTCTGGTGTTGAGTGGAACACATATGAAGGAAACCAGCAGACAGTATAGCAAGACCGATTCTGTTTACGAGTCCCAAAGACAAGAGAAGTAGAGGCAGAATAAAATATATATGCAAAAGAAGACTCGAGACAAACATTAAGGAAGCAGAGTCTAGAACTGTAGGACATGATGAGTATTTGTTGAACACCTATGCTGTAAAAAGAGAGTACCAATTTAAATTGATCGATGTATGGTTTGAGAATGACAAAGTTCACAAACGTGTAACATGAAAGAGAATGCCATCTTCTGGGGTCCTTTAACGACAACAGTGGAACGATTTAACTAGACTAATCATGGATGCAATCTTTATAAAGATAAATATTATTTAATAAATATTAAATACAATGTTCTGAAATGATTTTGTTGCATTTTAAAAATATGACATATGATATGTACTATTAATAATTTATGATAACATAGTTATGCTTCATATAACGTATTTTCATATGTCTGAATATCATCTGGCATAATGTGGAACGTTATGAAAGATTTGAGCTTTCCAACACATCTGGCTTAACTAATAGAAACCCTCTACACGGGACAAAAAGCAGCCGTTAGAATACATGGTGAAACCTCAGATTGGTTCGAGATTCACAAGAGGGTCAGACAGGGATGCATTCTACAGACTTCGATCCTTGAAAAATAGGAGGAAAGGAGATACCGGAAATACGATATGCCGACCACACAGTCTTGCTCTCGAACAGCGCCACTGGTCTAGAATAAATAATTGCACCAGTCCAGAAACACAGTGAAGACCAGAATCTCTACCTGATTACAAAGAAAACAAAGATAATGACAACTGGCAAGATACATTCAAAGCTAAAATCGAGATCCCTGGCGAAGATATCGAAAATGTTGCACCTTTTGAATATATGGGATCAATACTAAACAACGACGGAGACTGTCCAAATGAAATAAGAAGACGACTGACTATGGCAATGCAAAAACTAAGGAATATGCAGAACATATGGCATAACACAGACAAGGAACTAAAACTAAAGATTCTAAGAACATGCTTTTTTCCTGTGGCGACCTATGGATGTGAAACATGGACAATTGCAAAGGCACTAGGAGCGAAGATCGGTGCTTTTGAGACACAGGGCTACAGAAGAGTCCTGAAAATCCGGTGGTTAAGAAAGGAACAAACAAATCCTGCAAGACCTGAATGTGGAGAATAATTGGCTCATGAATGACATAATGACCCGAAAACTGTCAAATCCATCCTGCAAGACCTGAATGTGGAGAAGAATTGGCTCATAAATGACGTAATGACCCGAAAACTGTCAAATCCATCCTGCAAGACCTGAATGTGGAGAAGAATTGGCTCATGAATGACGTAATGACCCGAAAACTGTCAAATCCATCCTGCAAGACCTGAATGTGGAGTAGAATTGGCTCATAAATGACGTAATGACCCGAAAACTGTCAAATCCATCCTGCAAGACCTGAATGTGGAGAAGAATTGGCTCATGAATGACGTAATGACCCGAAAACTGTCAAATCCATCCTGCAAGACCTGAATGTGGAGGAGAATTGGCTCATAAATGACGTAATGACCCGAAAACTGTCAAATCCATCCTGCAAGACCTGAATGTGGAGGAGAATTGGCTCATAAATGACGTAATGACCCGAAAACTGTCAAATCCATCCTGCAAGACCTGAATGTGGAGAAGAATTGGCTCATAAATGACGTAATGACCCGAAAACTGTCAAATCCATCCTGCAAGACCTGAATGTGGAGAAGAATTGGCTCATAAATGACGTAATGACCCGAAAACTGTTAAATCCATCCTGCAAAACCTGAATGTGGAGAAGAATTGGCTCATAAATGACATAATGACCCGAAAACTGTCAAATCCATCCTGCAAGACCTGAATGTGGAGAAGAATTGGCTCATAAATGACGTAATGACCCGAAAACTGTCAAATCCATCCTGCAAGACCTGGATGTGGAGAAGCATTGGCTCATGAATGACGTAATGACCCGAAAACTGTCAAATCCATCCTGCAAGACCTGGATGTGGAGAAGAATTGGCTCATGAATGACGTAATGACCCGAAAACTGTCAAATCCATCCTGCAAGACCTGAATGTGGAGAAGAATTGGCTCATGAATGACGTAATGACCCGAAAACTGTCAAATCCATCCTGCAAGACCTGGATGTGGAGAAGAATTGGCTCATGAATGACGTAATGACCCGAAAACTGTCAAATCCATCCTGCAAGACCTGGATGTGGAGAAGAATTGGCTCATGAATGACGTAATGACCCGAAAACTGTCAAATCCATCCTGCAAGACCTGGATGTGGAGAAGAGTTGGCTCATAAATGACGTAATGACCCGAAAACTGTCAAATCCATCCTGCAAGACCTGGATGTGGAGAAGAATTGGCTCATGAATGACGTAATGACCCGAAACTGTCAAATCCATCCTGCAAGACCTGGATGTGGAGAAGAATTTGCTCATGAATGACGTAATGACCCGAAAACTGTCAAATCCATCCTGCAAGACCTGAATGTGGAGAAGAATTGGCTCATGAATGACGTAATGACCCGAAAACTGTCAAATCCATCCTGCAAGACCTGGATGTGGAGAAGAATTGGCTCATGAATGACGTAATGACCCGAAAACTGTCAAATCCATCCTGCAAGACCTGGATGTGGAGAAGAATTGGCTCATGAATGACAAATGACCCGAAAACTGTCAAATCCATCCTGCAAGACCTGGATGTGGAGAAGAATTGGCTCATGAATGACGTAATGACCCGAAAACTGTCAAATCCATCCTGCAAGACCTGGATGTGGAGAAGAATTGGCTCATAAATGACGTAATGACCCGAAAACTGTCAAATCCATCCTGCAAGACCTGGATGTGGAGAAGAATTGGCTCATAAATGACGTAATGACCCGAAAACTGTCAAATCCATCCTGCAAGACCTGGATGTGGAGAAGAATTGGCTCATAAATGACGTAATGACCCGAAAACCTGTTAAATCCATCCTGCAAGACCTGGATGTGGAGGAGAATTGGCTCATAAATGACGTAATGACCCGAAAACTGTCAAATCCATGCTGCAAGACCTGGATGTGGAGAAGAATTGGCTCATAAATGACGTAATGACCCGAAAACTGTCAAATCCATCCTGCAAGACCTGGATGTGGAGGAGAATTGGCTCATGAATGACGTAATGACCCGAAAACTGTCAAATCCATCCTGCAAGACCTGGATGTGGAGAAGAATTGGCTCATAAATGACGTAATGACCCGAAAACTGTCAAATTCATCCTGCAAGACCTGGATGTGGAGGAGAATTGGCTAATGAATGACGTAATGACCCGAAAACTGTCAAATCCATCCTGCAAGACCTGGATGTGGAGGAGAATTGGCTCATAAATGACGTAATGACCCGAAAACTGTCAAATCCATCCTGCAAGACCTGGATGTGGAGGAGAATTGGCTCATGAATGACGTAATGACCCGAAAACTGTCAAATCCATCCTGCAAGACCTGGATGTGGAGGAGAATTGGCTCATAAATGACGTAATGACCCAAAAACTGTCAAATCCATCCTGCAAGACCTGGATGTGGAGGAGAATTGGCTCATAAATGACGTAATGACCCGAAAACTGTCAAATCCATCCTGCAAGACCTGGATGTGGAGGAGAATTGGCTCATAAATGACGTAATGACCCGAAAACTGTCAAATCCATCCTGCAAGACCTGGATGTGGAGAAGAATTGGCTCATAAATGACGTAATGACCCGAAAACCTGTTAAATCCATCCTGCAAGACCTGGATGTGGAGGAGAATTGGCTCATGAATGACGTAATAACCCGAAAACTGTCAAATCCATCCTGCAAGACCTGGATGTGGAGGAGAATTGGCTCATGAATGACGTAATGACCCGAAAACTGTCAAATCCATCCTGCAAGACCTGGATGTGGAGGAGAATTGGCTCATAAATGACGTAATGACCCGAAAACTGTCAAATCCATCCTGCAAGACCTGGATGTGGAGGAGAATTGGCTCATAAATGACGTAATGACCCGAAAACTGTCAAATCCATCCTGCAAGACCTGGATGTGGAGGAGAATTGGCTCATAAATGACGTAATGACCCGAAAACTGTCAAATCCATCCTGCAAGACCTGGATGTGGAGGAGAATTGGCTCATAAATGACGTAATGACCAGAAAACTGTCAAATCCATCCTGCAAGACCTGGATGTGGAGGAGAATTGGCTCATGAATGACGTAATGACCCGAAAACTGTCAAATCCATCCTGCAAGACCTGGATGTGGAGGAGAATTGGCTCATAAATGACGTAATGACCCGAAAACTGTCAAATCCATCCTGCAAGACCTGGATGTGGAGGAGAATTGGCTCATAAATGACGTAATGACCCGAAAACTGTCAAATCCATCCTGCAAGACCTGGATGTGGAGGAGAATTGGCTCATGAATGACGTAATGACCCGAAAACTGTCAAATCCATCCTGCAAGACCTGGATGTGGAGGAGAATTGGCTCATAAATGACGTAATGACCCGAAAACTGTCAAATCCATCCTGCAAGACCTGGATGTGGAGGAGAATTGGCTCATAAATGACGTAATGACCCGAAAACTGTCAAATCCATCCTGCAAGACCTGGATGTGGAGGAGAATTGGCTCATAAATGACGTAATGACCAGAAAACTGTCAAATCCATCCTGCAAGACCTGGATGTGGAGAAGAATTGGCTCATAAATGACGTAATGACCCGAAAACTGTCAAATCCATCCTGCAAGACCTGGATGTGGAGAAGAATTGGCTCATAAATGACGTAATGACCCGAAAACCTGTTAAATCCATCCTGCAAGACCTGGATGTGGAGGAGAATTGGCTCATGAATGACGTAATGACCCGAAAACTGTCAAATCCATCCTGCAAGACCTGGATGTGGAGGAGAATTGGCTCATGAATGACGTAATGACCCGAAAACTGTCAAATCCATCCTGCAAGACCTGGATGTGGAGGAGAATTGGCTCATAAATGACGTAATGACCCGAAAACTGTCAAATCCATCCTGCAAGACCTGGATGTGGAGGAGAATTGGCTCATAAATGACGTAATGACCCGAAAACTGTCAAATCCATCCTGCAAGACCTGGATGTGGAGGAGAATTGGCTCATAAATGACGTAATGACCCGAAAACTGTCAAATCCATCCTGCAAGACCTGGATGTGGAGGAGAATTGGCTCATAAATGACGTAATGACCCGAAAACTGTCAAATCCATCCTGCAAGACCTGGATGTGGAGGAGAATTGGCTCATAAATGACGTAATGACCCGAAAACTGTCAAATCCATCCTGCAAGACCTGGATGCTGGAGGAGAATTGGCTCATAAATGACGTAATGACCCGAAAAACTGTCAAATCCATCCTGCAAGACCTGGAATGTGGAGAAGAATTGGCTCATAAATGACGTAATGACCCGAAAACTGTCAAATCCATCCTGCAAGACCTGGATGTGGAGAAGAATTGGCTCATAAATGACGTAATGACCCGAAAACTGTCAAATCCATCCTGCAAGACCTGGATGTGGAGGAGAATTGGCTCATAAATGACGTAATGACCCGAAAACTGTCAAATCCATCCTGCAAGACCTGGATGTGGAGAAGAATTGGCTCATAAATGACGTAATGACCCGAAAACTGTCAAATCCATCCTGCAAGACCTGGAATGTGGAGAAGAATTGGCTCATAAATGACGTAATGACCCGAAAACTGTCAAATCCATCCTGCAAGACCTGGATGTGGAGAGAATTGGCTCATAAATGACGTAATGACCCGAAAACTGTCAAATCCATCCTGCAAGACCTGGATGTGGAGAAGAATTGGCTCATAAATGACGTAATGACCCGAAAACTGTCAAATCCATCCTGCAAGACCTGGATGTGGAGAAGAATTGGCTCATGAATGACGTAATGACCCGAAAACTGTCAAATCCATCCTGCAAGACCTGGATGTGGAGAAGAATTGGCTCATGAATGACGTAATGACCCGAAAACTGTCAAATCCATCCTGCAAGACCTGGATGTGGAGAAGAATTGGCTCATGAATGACGTAATGACCCGAAAACTGTCAAATCCATCCTGCAAGACCTGGATGTGGAGAAGAATTGGCTCATGAATGACGTAATGACCCGAAAACTGTCAAATCCATCCTGCAAGACCTGGATGTGGAGAAGAATTGGCTCATAAATGACGTAATGACCCGAAAACTGTCAAATCCATCCTGCAAGACCTGGATGTGGAGAAGAATTGGCTCATAAATGACGTAATGACCCGAAAACTGTCAAATCCATCCTGCAAGACCTGGATGTGGAGAAGAATTGGCTCATAAATGACGTAATGACCCGAAAACTGTCAAATCCATCCTGCAAGACCTGGATGTGGAGAAGAATTGGCTCATAAATGACGTAATGACCCGAAAACTGTCAAATCCATCCTGCAAGACCTGGATGTGGAGAAGAATTGGCTCATAAATGACGTAATGACCCGAAAACTGTCAAATCCATCCTGCAAGACCTGGATGTGGAGAAGAATTGGCTCATAAATGACGTAATGACCCGAAAACTGTCAAATCCATCCTGCAAGACCTGGAATGTGGAGAAGAATTGGCTCATAAATGACGTAATGACCCGAAAACTGTCAAATCCATCCTGCAAGACCTGGATGTGGAGAGAGAATTGGCTCATAAATGACGTAATGACCCGAAAACTGTCAAATCCATCCTGCAAGACCTGATGTGGAGAAGAATTGGCTCATAAATGACGTAATGACCCGAAAACTGTCAAATCCATCCTGCAAGACCTGGATGTGGAGAAGAATTGGCTCATAAATGACGTAATGACCCGAAAACTGTCAAATCCATCCTGCAAGACCTGGATGTGGAGAAGAATTGGCTCATAAATGACGTAATGACCCGAAAACTGTCAAATCCATCCTGCAAGACCTGGATGTGGAGAGAATTGGCTCATAAATGACGTAATGACCCGAAAACTGTCAAATCCATCCTGCAAGACCTGGATGTGGAGAAGAATTGGCTCATAAATGACGTAATGACCCGAAAACTGTCAAATCCATCCTGCAAGACCTGGATGTGGAGGAAGAATTGGCTCATAAATGACGTAATGACCCGAAAACTGTCAAATCCATCCTGCAAGACCTGGATGTGGAGGAGAATTGGCTCATAAATGACACGTAATGACCCGAAAACTGTCAAATCCATCCTGCAAGACCTGGATGTGGAGGAGAATTGGCTCATAATGACGTAATGACCCGAAAACTGTCAAATCCATCCTGCAAGACCTGGATGTGGAGGAGAATTGGCTCATAAATGACGTAATGACCCGAAAACTGTCAAATCCATCCTGCAAGACCTGGATGTGGAGGAGAATTGGCTCATAAATGACGTAATGACCCGAAAACTGTCAAATCCATCCTGCAAGACCTGGATGTGGAGGAGAATTGGCTCATGAATGACGTAATGACCCGAAAAACTGTCAAATCCATCCTGCAAGACCTGGATGTGGAGGAGAATTGGCTCATAAATGACGTAATGACCCGAAAACTGTCAAATCCATCCTGCAAGACCTGGATGTGGAGGAGAATTGGCTCATAAATGACGTAATGACCCGAAAACTGTCAAATCCATCCTGCAAGACCTGGATGTGGAGGAGAATTGGCTCATAAATGACGTAATGACCCGAAAACTGTCAAATCCATCCTGCAAGACCTGGATGTGGAGGAGAATTGGCTCATAAATGACGTAATGACCCGAAAACTGTCAAATCCATCCTGCAAGACCTGGATGTGGAGGAGAATTGGCTCATAAATGACGTAATGACCCGAAAACTGTCAAATCCATCCTGCAAGACCTGGATGTGGAGGAAGATTGGCTCATAAATGACGTAATGACCCGAAAAACTGTCAAATCCATCCTGCAAGACCTGGATGTGGAGAGAGAATTGGCTCATAAATGACGTAATGACCCGAAAACTGTCAAATCCATCCTGCAAGACCTGGATGTGGAGGAGAATTGGCTCATAAATGACGTAATGACCCGAAAACTGTCAAATCCATCCTGCAAGACCTGGATGTGGAGGAGAATTGGCTCATAAATGACGTAATGACCCGAAAACTGTCAAATCCATCCTGCAAGACCTGGATGTGGAGGAGAATTGGCTCATAAATGACGTAATGACCCGAAAACTGTCAAATCCATCCTGCAAGACCTGGATGTGGAGGAGAATTGGCTCATAAATGACGTAATGACCCGAAAACTGTCAAATCCATCCTGCAAGACCTGGATGTGGAGGAGAATTGGCTCATAAATGACGTAATGACCCGAAAACTGTCAAATCCATCCTGCAAGACCTGGATGTGGAGGAGAATTGGCTCATAAATGACGTAATGACCCGAAAACTGTCAAATCCATCCTGCAAGACCTGGATGTGGAGAGAATTGGCTCATAAATGACGTAATGACCCGAAAACTGTCAAATCCATCCTGCAAGACCTGGATGTGGAGAAGAATTGGCTCATGAATGACGTAATGACCCGAAAACTGTCAAATCCATCCTGCAAGACCTGGATGTGGAGAAGAATTGGCTCATAAATGACGTAATGACCCGAAAACTGTCAAATCCATCCTGCAAGACCTGGATGTTGGAGAGAATTGGCTCATAATGACGTAATGACCCGAAAACTGTCAAATCCATCCTGCAAGACCTGGATGTGGAGGAAGAATTGGCTCATAAATGACGTAATGACCCGAAAACTGTCAAATCCATCCTGCAAGACCTGGATGTGGAGAAGAATTGGCTCATAAATGACGTAATTGACCCGAAAACTGTCAAATCCATCCTGCAAGACCTGGATGTGGAGAAGAATTGGCTCATGAAATGACGTAATGACCCCGAAAACTGTCAAATCCATCCTGCAAGACCTGGATGTGGAGAAGAATTGGCTCATGAATGACGTAATGACCCGAAAACTGTCAATATCCATCCTCGCAAGACCTGGATGTGGAGAAGAATTGGCTCATGAAATGACGTAATTGACCCGAAAC